>JANPWX010000013.1:2840758-2939770 GCA_024734555.1 Trochalopteron elliotii
TCCCTTTCCCTTTCCCTTTCCCTTTCCCTTTCCCTTTCCCTTTCCCTTTCCCTTTCCCTTTCCCTTTCCCTTTCCCTTTCCCTCTCTTGTCACCCATTCTTTTAATGTTTTTTCTACTACATTTTACTTAAAACCAAACAGAAAGATAGGCTATTTTCCTGAAGTGCAGTTTTTGTCTCAGTATATATTGTCCCCAAATGTTTTAAGATCTCAGGAAAAGGGACTAATGGCAAAGGAGAACATGTGTTCCTGTGGCTAGAGGGATAGGGATAAAAGACGGAGGAGGGAAAAGAAGACAAGGTTGAGAATGAGAAACAGTGATGACATTTGTTTTCTCAGATGAAAAACCATTGTCCTTTGAGAATACACAGCATATTTGTCTTTTAAGGGAGGAAAAAGAATTCCCACTAGATAGACTGAAAAATTGACAAAGGTCTGAGAAATAGGATCTTCTCAGAAGATCTTTGTCTGTAGGTGGGTAAAGTCATAATAGCTCTGTTTTTCTTGGTTTTCTTTACATGAGAAAAACTGAGTAAGAATGCCTTACTATGCATAATTGTAAGGATATTCATTTCTTGGAGTTCTTTTTACACTGCATCTCTGTCAATTGAAAGGTCAATTTGGTTATTTTTCCCTCTCTCACATCCTATACTGAGGGAAAAAAACCAACACCAAAACATGTAGACAGGTCTTTCAGATTTCAATGAAAATAACAGCTGTTACCCATAAAATCAGCTTCCACTCAGAGGAAGGATGACATCTCCACAGTGACTGAGATTTTCCTCCCAACAGGCAGAGCTTTATCTCAGGCAGAGCCAGGAGCTGCTTTGCTTAGCAGAAGCAACTGTTGTGATTTCATTGTAGAACAGCCTCTGCTTTGGGACTGAAAGGAAACCTTTGATCTGACTGCATCTACCAAGTTATCATGTAGATGATGGAGCATATTAACTGCAAAAATCGCTAAGCTCAGCATTTGTTTGTTTGGCGTGGTGCATGCAGAAACTTTGGTTTCATATTGTTTTGGTCAGATGTAGGTTTTACATTCCCTTCTTATTGCCTGATCAGTGCACTGGGAAGACCACCAATCTTTTGGGTGGGCTCTACAACAGTCTCTTATTTCCCAATTTATTTAAATTCAGGGTATGAAATCATTGCAACAAAACCACAAAAGCCATGGAGTTTACAGACAAACTAAAGCCTCTTCTCCAGCGACTTAGATGCAATTATAGTATAATACTAAGCAAGCAAATATTGTGTAGCAAGAAGTTATTTTCTCCCCTAAACCAGTGAATAGCTAGGACAGTCACTTCACATCTGTTCCTAACTGCAGGCCAAGCATGGATGCAGTACAACAGTGAGTCAAATTCAGCAGATAAGCTGGAAACAATCATGGGCTTCTATCCTGACCTTAGTTCATCGATGTGTGTCCCATAGGCCAGATGTGAAGATCATAAGATGCTGTAGGGCAGAGAAGCAGGCAGTGTGCTCATCCGTAGCATGGGACTGTGAGATAGGTGGGACTCAGTTGTGTGTGCCTGGAGCTTGGGGTACTTTTGACAGCTCTAATACCCCTTACACTAAGCCAACCATGCTGGAAAATATATTTGATAAGAGCATTTCAGCTAGAGGTTGGAAAGGACACGTGCTGTGTTTCCTAATGATCCTCAGTAAAAGAGTCTGTAGGTTGAGAATAGTAAATTGCATAAGAGCCATAAGAGGTACAGAGTTTTAATAACTAACTGAGGGTAGACCTCTCTATAAAAAAAGTCTAGCTCTAGTTGGAGATGCCTGACATGCTTGAAACGGAATTCAAGATTGCTAGAACCAAAGTGATTGCTACATCAAGTGTGGTGGGTGGCAATAGACAACTCAAGGGCAGTCATGAGTGAGGATGTTTATCTGTGTAAAAAGGCAGCAGCACCTTTAATTTTTTCTCCAGCTGCTGGCTTTCAGACAGCCTTCAGCAGTGTGCCAGCCTGGCAGTGCACATTTGGGTCCTGGGGTGCACAGTGCTGTTACTTCTGTTCACAGGCGGGGCATCTCCCAGCAGAATAACATTTCAGCTCCTGAACAGCTTTCACTAATTGAGCTCTGCACATTAAGTGTGTGGTATTAAGGGATAATGTTGTGGCTTTTTACATTGTCTGCAAGTATGCAGAGTGCAGTGCATTACCAGGCTTCTCAAGAGACCTGTTAACTGCTTTTTAATATTTCAACCTCTGACATGGGTGTTAATGTGGTGTTATAATTGGAAAAGTCTCTCTCCCTTACTCAGCAGTTTCACTCCATGTGTGTGTTCCAAGACTTACTTGCCGACTTTATTGACACACATAATAAGTTTATTGCTTCTCCTCTTGCTCTATACTGTTATTGCCAAGTCCCAGGCATGCAATCTTCAGTGTTGATGGAAATACATAAACTAGAAAAGCATAAAGTCTGACTTCTTTTATTCAGGCCTGGGGTTGCAGAGTTGTTAGGTAGAAAAATGAGGGGAGAGGGGGGGAGTTCATAACTTCAATGCCAAAAAGAGTTGATCCAGCCCAGAAACCCTGTCAATACTGTTTGACAGAGTACTGTTTCTTGGTCTGTCTCTGGCCATGGAGACCATTTGTTTCCCATCAGTATAATATTGGGCTATCTCTTAGTTATTTAAAATTAGATTTGTCTGGTATTTTATATTTTCTGGGTTTGTCCACTAAAGCCTGAACCAGAGTTCATAGAAACACAATCACAGAATATCTTGAGTTAGAAGGCACCCCTAAGGATCATCAAGCCCAACTCCCTGCTGGTAGTTAGGACTACCTAAAACTAAACCATGTGATTCAGAGCATCATCCAGACGCTCCCTGACCTCTGACAGCCTCAGTGCTGTCACCACTTCCCTGGAGAGCCTGTTCCAGGGACTGAACACCCTCTCAGTGAAGAGTTATTCCTTGCAATTTGGCCATACTGATTTCTGCTGAAGCATGGCCAAAAGTAGCAAACTGGGCATTTGCTGATGATGCTCTGAACATTTAGGTTTAGGAGGAGCAGTGTTGCCTAGAATAAAATTACTTTTTAAGAAGGGAAAGAATGGAGGACTGGCTGTGAATAGTTAGGATCAGTGGGAGAAGTAGAGATTTCCTACCACCGTACAGAGAACAGTAATTTGAAAAGGATGGATTCAGTAAAAAGAAACTCATTTGATATAAAATATTAGCACCTCCCTAGACAAGTAACTTACTACTGAATCACATTTCCCTGCATTCATTAAGATCTTCTTTATTTTCCTCTTTTTATGTTCCTTTTTAGAATTTTCACAGATTGGCTTCAACATCAGCTATAGTCTTTCAGCAGAGCAGGGAAAATTGAGTTTGAGCATTTGGAAGCTGATAGTGAGGCTAAACCTAGGCCAGTGTCATGACAGTTCAGCCACCCCAAGGTAAAGAAGGACTGGTACAGAGGGGGCAGAGGAAGGGGAAGTCTTGCAAAGCCACATTTGTGGCTTGTGCTACTGCTTAGGAGAAACAAGCTGTAAAATAATGACTTGTAGGGGGTTTCTCACCAACAGACATTGCCACACAACCATGCCAGGTCCGATTTTAGTTACATAAGCTTCCTGAACTGACTTGCCACTGTTCACACTCAGTGGTACCAGCACTGGAAATGGGTGGGAAAGGACATTCAAGGGCAGGGGAAGGAGAGCTGGGCCACATAATTTTCAGCTCATGTGAGCTTCAGCTTTAACACAACCACAGTGTAAGAGCTGTGGCTGTGGGAGAGAGCTTATGGCAAGGCACACACCTGCATCACCGTCTCCAAGTGCATGATCTGGCCATGAATCTAGTCTGATGAATGTCATATCTGAATAACCACTCTTGGGGCAAGGTGCAATTTTTAAACAATTAATTTCGTGCCACACTTGCCTACAATGGTAAGAACCACAAATTACTCTCTAGGTTTCATTTCCTCTGTGTGGCCATGGATTTTCCAGACAAGCTCAGCACTTTTCTGAGCAGCCCAATCAAGCAGTACTGAAACCCCACAACAGGGACTGACGTTGTGCACTCCTCAAATTCAGCTTCCATTTATCCCAGCAGTGATTTGTTGTTTTTAAGCAGTGACTGGGTCCTCAGGTTCACTTTGTCCATGCAAAAATGAGCCTCATAATCCCTCCATATGAGGAGACCAGCACTGCAGCATGAACCATTGTGGCACTGCCTCTCATGTTAAAACACTGCCCACGTCCCCAAACAGCCTGTGGAAGACAGCCACATTCCCTTCCCACTGCACAGTTTTGACAAGGATAAAAGGAAATACTCAAATGTCCTGTGGAAATGAGGGTGATCTCAGATGTGAAGAAGTGAAATGTTAATCTGTCATTGCATTTTCTTAATGAGGAACCACATTAACTGTGTCATTTGGTATTATTGCTTGGAGGTCTGAGGAACTATGTTACATTCATTCAGCTCTGATCCTGTGCATAGTGAACATTCTGTTCAAACTGCACACCTTGCCATAAGGAATAAATCTGCCGAAAAAATGCTGTGATTGATTAAGAGTGGTCTTGTTAACTAGAGACCTTCCCAAATGGCAACATCTGCTTCGACAAACCATGAGAAATAGAAGTACCAGCAAAAACAATTGTTCCAAACTCACGGCAGCAGGTGCTGACTCTGGAACAGTTGTCTTTACATTTTTAGAATCTGTTACTACTTTGCCAATGTTCTATAGGTATGCTAGGTGATTCAGTTTTCCCTTTTTTGTTATTTATTTTTGGCAAAGTGAAATAATGTGATAATTTTGAATAAATCTGAATATAACAAGAAATACGCTGTGAGGAAAATGTATTTAATAGAACTTAAAAAAGCTGAAGGTCTGGTAGGAGTTTTAACATATTTTTGTTACAGGAGCTATTTTTATTTTAACCATTTTTGTTAGCACAGCAAAAATAAAAAGGACAAACAAATATTTTCATGTTATTCCAGATGCACCATTTGTCTGCTTCAGCATAAAAAAGACTTATTTTAATCACTCAAAGATGCAAGGCTTTGGATCTCAATGCAGCTCTCAGGGTATCTGTCTACTCCTGGTTCCAAACCATTGTGCAGCCAAGGGGAACAGCACGTCTGGCCTCATTCTGCACCTGTGAAGAGCTGGGATTTACTGCAAAGCCAGGTAGCACAGAAGTTAAATAATTTGGAGAAATCCTCTGCCAGGATGCTGCCTCAACATCTGCCCAAAGTCTGCTCTGGCACTGAGAAGAGGCTGCTACAGTCAGAGGGAGCATTTCTACCCTGCAAGGGTGGGGCTGAGGACAGCAGACTCTGCCTGCAAGAATGTCTGGCTACCATGTCTGCCTGAAGATTGAAGGTGGTGGCTTGCTGCCAGGAGGAAAAGGCTGGGAAAAGCTGATAACTTTGGGAAAAGTAGCTCACTGGCAAGTGAAAAAACACCACTAAATGCCCTGCCAGCTGCAGCCCATTGCTTGGTGGGGACTGTAGTGAGGGAGGGACGATACTGAAGAAAGGCATTTTCTCACTTCCAAGGATGGTGTTTCCAGCTAAGGGAAGTCACCTTCCCTTAAGGGAAGTCAACATTTGGTATCTAGATGTTTTGTGTCTCTGGAAGTATCCTGGGCACCCAGGAATACCATATCCTCTGTCATTACAGAAGGCAAGGATGCCCCCATGCGCTTGGGCATGTTCACTCAGGAAAGTCAGGTGCCTCTTGGAACTTTGTCATATGGTTTTGCCCCTTTTTTTTTTCCCCTGACACCAGGCAGAAATCTCTGAGTACCTGTAGCCACTATATATTGGGTTTGTGGTTTGTGGGTTTTTTGCCCAAACCCATGGTCCTATTCTTTTCAGGAGACCCTGCTGTGGTCCCTGGATGGCTTCACACTGATGCTGATGAAAGCATCAGATGTGCGAACTGCCTGACTCAGCTTGTGAGTATGCCTACAAGAAAGGGCCTGACCTACCCTTCTTGGTCATGGGCACACCATAGGCAGGGGATGGGACATGGTGGCACAGTTTTTTAGGGCAGCATAGTTTCAGCCAGGCAGGGTTGAACCTGTGTCCTCTCAGCACAGAGATGGGGGAGGTTTGTTGGCTCCTCTGTTTCTTTTCCTGCCGCTGAGTATAACCTAAAAAGTGGGAAACTGAAGCTGAGCATTGATCTTTGGGTAGAAGCCTGGGTGTCCAGGAGCCTGGACTGAGTTTTGTTTTCTCAGCAGTTGGTTAGCTGCATCTATGAAATGGTGCTCTGAACAAGAAGAAGTCTTACTCTCTATTTTTAGATATTTAATTTGGCATGCTCTGAAGAGCTCTCAAGCTAAATAATGAAGATGTTTTCAAATAGAGATGTTGTGCACTCACTGGGAAAATTCATTAAGAATAAAACAGACTCTTTAAAAATGCCATAATACAATACTGCACTGCAATGGTGCAGGAAATCCTTGCATTTAGTGTATTTCAAAACAAGCAGAAAGAGAAGCATAGAGGAGGCTAAGCCTGTCTGTTTGTTATCTTACACACTGTTTGGAAAAAGGAAAAAAATCCCATAGTTTGGTTATGTGTAATCGTGGAAGCTCTGAGCCTCAGGCACAGACAAGAAATATATATATATATGTATATATATATACACATAACAAATTGGGACAAATTCAGGTGTCATTTTCATTTTTTCTAGCTGTTTGAAAGATTAGCTTGCTAAGCAATACACTTCTATATATCTGGGTAACAGCAAGATTTGGGTGTTCTTCAGGGTTGTGGATATTCACTGTGGATTTTACACACACATTCTTGTGCTCTTTACGGAGAAATTGTCTTAGTGTGTGGGATGGGCCGAAAGGGTTAAGAAGCCACTGATCTTTTGTGTGATATTTTTTCTGCATTTCATTTTCGCTCTACAGCAAAATAGTTGTTTTGCTTTCGCTTGTTAATGAACTGAGCACTGCCATCTTGTGGGGATCTTTAGCAAGTGAAAATATTCTTGAAAACCTGCAAAGGGTAGGAATAAACACTATCCATGAAGATCTTGCCAATGGATTACTTTCCACCTCTATTATGACGCCTCTGTTTACATCTGTAGACTTTGGCTGTATAAACCTAAAAATGCAATTGATAAATCTATATTAAAAGTGTAACATAATTTTTAAAACTGATCTGTATCTCTTCATACATTGTTTTTTGGGGTCTTTTTTTGACTGGAGATGTACCAGTATCATATGAACGTGGCAATCAGGAGCCTCAGTAATTCTGTGCACATTTCTGAGACCACTTTCACAGATCATGAACTCAAAATCCAGTAATTGTATTTAAAGTTTATTGATTCATGGAGTCATAGTGGAGGGCTGATTCTGTGAAGATATCCTGGATCCAAACCTCTCGGCTCTTTCTGATAGGTATTAATTGAAGGGCCATTCTTTGAATTCTCTTTTGGGCAACAGCTGTGAGACAGCATCATTTGAAACACTCTAGGATGAAATGAGGAGCCTGAGATATTTCAGTCTCAAGACTGCTTGGCATTGTTCTCCTGCACACACAGAGATGCTAATGCAGGCTCCATTTATGAAAATCATTGAGTAAAGCATAAATTGAAAGAGAGAATTTCTCCTGGTGTCTAATTAATTACTTTTTACACAGGCAGATAGTGATGGGACAAGGGAGAACTGTTTTAAAAGAAGAGAGAAGTGATTTAGATTAACTATTAGGAATTTTTTTTTACCCATAGGGTGGTAAGGCACTGTCACAGGTTGCCCAGAGAAGTTGTGGGTGCCCCATCTCTGGAAGTGTTCCAAGGCAGGCTGGATGGGATCCTGAGCAACCTGGTGTAGTGGAAGGGCCATGGCAGGGAAGTTGGGAGTAGGTGATCTTTAAGGTTCCCTCCAACCCAAAATATTCTGTGATTTTATGAGTTTAGAGAAACACTTCAGGGAGAATTGTCAGTGTAAGAGGATCAAAGTATACATACACAATGATGCTAGAGAAGTCAAAATACCTTACAGAGGGTCAAGAAAATGAACCATACACACTCATTAGAGTTTCTTTTCTCCAAAAGGCATTGACAATGCAGTATATCTACATCAATGTAGGCAAAAGTGTGGCAAAAATGGATATTGGTGAGAATCCTCTTCTGCATATCATAATTAAAAAAAAAAAAGGATAATTCAGTTACATACCACTGGGATTGTTGAGAGCAATTCAAAGTGGGGAGACAAAGCTGTCTCTAACTGGTGCTTCAGGTGATGTCTAGACTACAACAAGGCACCAAAGCCATTGGCTCAAAAACCTGGTCATTGCCAACAGCCTAGAATAACAATGATGTTGTTCAAGACAACAGTATTTCTTGCCTCCTGCCAGGAATAAAGTGTGTGTCATTTGATGGTAAGGGACTTTTCCTCTGACTCAATGCCTGAGGTAAAATCTTCAGTGACCAAAGTCCCCTGCTGACAATCCCTCAGTCCAAGAACAGTGCCCTCACACCTGTCTTCTGCGGTTTTTTGGGCTCTGCTTGGGCTTGTGGTGAATGCTACAGATGCCAAACCAGCTCTGTGGACCATCTCCAAAGAGAAGACCCTCACACTAGAGCCAAAAGATGGAAAGTTGGAGGGAGCTTCCCATGTCCACCAAGCAATCCTACTCCCAAAGCCTTTGGAGAAACAGAAGATAGATGTGGCTGCATGGTTGAGGTACATGCATATATGGTTTTTTTTAAGTATATATATATAGGTGTGTGTATACATATACATATACATATACATATACATATACATATACATATACATATACATATACATATACATATACATGTACATGTACATGTACATATACATGTATGTGTGTATATATGTATGTATATTTTGGAAGCAAATCAGCCCTGAAGAGATTGGTGCAAGGCTTTGTCAGTGCCAGAGGCCCTATAGCACAAATGTGCAATGCACATGGGCTTTCACTGCAATGAGAATGTGTGCAATAGCCCACTACGAGGACATCCATGGCATTGTCTACTTTGGGATGTGTTCACTGAACAAGTTCTTGGAAGCAGCCTAAAAAAACCACACTGACATGACCACAGGAGGGCTGCCTCTTCTCCACCTGCCCCCCAGTTCTTCCCACTGCCCCAGAAATCCCCCATGACAGGTAAAAACTATTTGCACGATGAACATGTTGCATGTTTATGGCATATAGGTATCATTGGCTATACATCTGGTTCTTTTGAAAGCCTTATTTCTTTATCTGCGAAACAGGGTTAATAATAAAAAGCTTTGGGTTTTGTTTGCTTTTTCCTTTTTCAAAGAACATGAAAAGCCACAGCTCAGAAGTCCTTCACGTAACAGATAAAAGCTATTAGCAGTGTCTTCATGGCTCCGGTCAATAAAGCGGAAATAAATTGCTTAGCTAGAAAGGATTATGAATAGTTTTATTAACATTTGCAAAGTGCTTTGAGGCTCTAACATGGACAGTGGAAACAAATATTGTATAAACATGCTGTTATTAAATGACTGCTCATCTCTGGGAAATGGCATGGGAGCGGTTTTTCCATATTTGTCGTGACTCAGTAATTCCAGGTAAAGCACACGCGTTTCACAAGTTAAAAAAAGAGAGAGTTCTTAACTGTCAGCTCTGTCAACACGTCTGAGGAGTCAAAAGCCAAGCCATGTTTTTCCTGGCTTGCTGATTAACGCCAGCGATGTTACGGGGGAAATGCTTCTTGCCGCTGCTTTCTGTCCTATTCCACAGGATTTCACCTTAGGATGTGAGTATTCTGCCTGTAGGTGAAGGGCTGAGACACTGTCAGTCATTGCTTATTTAACAATGCTTCTGACAGACAATGAATCCAAAAGCCCTCAGCTCTGCCTCCTTATTCAGTTCTGGCTCAGCAGAGTTTTTACCTGTAAAACTGTCAAACATTTCTTTTGAATAATAAAGGCAGCAATGACTAAATTCACATTGAGGATGAGTACGTTGGGTGAGAAACACCGTTTTCACACAGTCACTCTGAAGAATGCAATTTGAGGTACTAAGTTACGCAATTATTTTTTGTCAAAATGCTGAAAATTATTCATCTTGTCCCTGCCGTAACAACCCATCAAAATGTCAGTTCTTTTTCAGTGCAGCTTCTAACCAGTGATATTTAACACAGGTAATTATGCCTCTTCAAATGCAAAGTAGTCAAGTTTTGTAAAGCATGATGCATGAAGCAGTTTTACCAGCTGTTTTCCTGACTCTGAACTCCTGAGCTAGACTGATGCATTGTGATCCTGATGCAGGACTTCTGGTGGTTTCGTGAAAAGCATCAGGAGGCGAAAATATTGTTGTATTGTATTTCTACTGTGTTTGGATGCTGGCCCGTGTGGGCTCCAACACCCCCAGAAGCAAGCTGAAGCTGGCCTTGTGGCCATTGACACTGCTCTGAATATGGCTTATGGAAAAGTTCCATTTAGTTTTGCACTTGCAATAACATTGTGCCTTGTGTGTTGTATTTTTGTTAGCTGAAAAGCATATGTTTTGGCTTTTCCCATCAACGTAGGAGAGAGGGCTTGTATTTTAAGTCATGGGACAGAAAAGGAGTAACAAAGTCAAGGCTTTCTTTCCAAGCTGCTGCACCTACGCAACATTTTACAAGCTTTTTTGCTAATTTGCATAATTGCTTTTGCTATTTTTTACTCACTTTTACTAATTACCATCACTCAATTTTCACACAGAATTAACAGCTTGTGAGGACATTTTCATAGCGCAGAAGCAAATTTTCTCTATGCAATTATTCAATTCTAGCCAAAAAGTGCTGACATGCATAAGTTGCATCAAACATATTACCCTCTTCACTGGTCTATAGAAAATCTAATAAAATCAAGAGGCACAAAAAACTTTTTGCAAGGTGTTCTGACACTGGAAGACTGGGGTTCATAATTTATGTGGATTTATTAAAGCTAGTTGATTGCCTTTGAATTGATTACAACTAACTTGTGTCCGATTTTACATTAGTGGCCAACAGCCATCACTCTTCAGACCTTGCCAGCTGATGCACAAAAAGCAGAAATTTGCTCTGATGAGATCAGCTGTGAAGCAAACACCTACTCAAACTAGTAAAGGTTTAAAGACCTGGCACTGGGTATAAATGCCATTTTGTTACATGCTGGACTTAAGGTAATGTCCATCCAATAATTATTAAAAATACCAAAAATGTACCCTTTTTTTCTAATACCATCATCAGAGCTTTTGAAATTATAATCACTCTAAAATTGAATAGCTGTAGATTTTACTAGCAGACCCATCAGCTACTCATCTCTCATTCCACCAATTTCTACTATGATTGTAAAAGCAAGCTCCTTCATGATGCTGAAACATAAATAACTCTTGGCAAAATGATAACAAAACCCACAAGATGTCAAATAGATGTAATTCTGGAAGTATATTTATTTGACAGTCAAGTAAGCTGTTGTGAAGGGAAGGACTTTTAAGCATGAACTGACTAGCATGATTCCATTTCATTTAGTTAATGAGAACTAAAATTTTAAAAAATTCCCCTAAACCAGTGGGTGGTGTATTAATGCATACTACAACCCAGCCTGCCATTTGAAACCACTTTGGGTGACAGCTCGATATTCTGAATGTCTCCAGAGGTACATTCTTCTTCTTGGTAACTGTAGAGAGAATTTTAAAACCCAGTTAGGAAAGAGTGTTTCATTAAGCAAGTCAAATTTAGGTTCCCTGCTAAGCTGGGTTGAATAGATCCCATGTAAATATACAAATTGAACATTAAAAAAAAAGCTGTTTACTCATGTAAATTTACTCTGGGTGCTGTGCTTAGTGAACATGCCCACCTGCAAGCTTGCTCTGGTAACTCTTGTAGCTTGTGTGAGATCCTTGGTATTTCTTAGAGATTGAAACCTCTGCCAGATGACACCCCGAGCTGGGGGACTGTCCCATCTCAAAGCTGACAGTTTCATAGCATCAATTTTCATAGTCCTGAGGAGAAGAAGGTTATATTTCAGAGTGGGAACACTGCATTGGTAAACTTTGCCATTTATTTTGTGGGATGGGAGATTCACCCATTCTGGCTATTGCAGACAGGGCAACAATTAAATGAGCCATGGGGACAGTCCAGCTCACAGCAGCCAGCCTGGCTGGGTCTGGCTGCCTCTGAGAGCACAGGAGCATGGGGTCACCATGCTCAGCCCCACGAGGGGACTTGGTGCCCACTGTGCTGGCTAATCAGTTCAGAAATCATGAACTGGCCTTCTCCTAAGCTACACTGAAGAGATTAAAGGTGTTGAAGGCATGATCACATTCAGCAAAGCAGACACTGGAATACTGATACTGGAAAAGACAGAGTGCTTTTTTACCTAGCAGAAAGGAACTTTTTTTGGAGAAACCACTCATTTGCAGAATAATTTGCACTTAAAGTTTTATCCCCAGTGAGTTTTCTTGATTTTTGTTCACAGGCTGCATGTAGATAATACCTCTCTCTTAGTGACACACCATACTACATGCAGAGGAGTCAGACACAGCGGTGATTATCTTGTGGATAATCCCTAGTTTCTCTTGGAAACGTTTCAGGGATGAAGTAACAGTAACCACACTGAAAAAAAGTCAAACAAACAGTACAGTCTTATGGCAACTGATTACATCTTGTTAAAAAAAACATTAAGGGTCCTGCTCTGTCTTTTTTTTTCTTTTCTTTTTTTTTAACTTGAACATATATTTTTTCCCAATCCCTGTCCTTCCTCCAGCACCACCTCTCCAAAATTGTCCTGCTGGGATTCATGTACGAAGCAAAATAGCTAAATTAACTGTTCAATACTGTTCCCAGAGGAGATCCAAACTGTAGGATACACACTGGTGTCAAGGCTGGTAGTCAAGTAGTGCATTTGACTGTGAAATTGAAGATGGCCCTGGGGATTCCTTTTGTGGTCACACAGATGAGTAGGGCAAATTTCAGTATACAATACATAACATTCAGAGCAGGATGATCACAAAGGTGGTAGTTAAGGCAAATTAATGGTCAACCAAGTAAAAAAAAGTTTGTCATGATCATGCAGTAATCACTTATAACTCCTGTAACTTCACAGATTGTTCCAATTCCTAAACAAAGCACTTTAGGGTATCCTGAAACTTAAGTTGCATCAATAGTGAAATCATTCTTGGAAACAGCCGCATATATATTAATCAAGGCTAGCTACCATGTTCTACCACAAATTATCTGGCCTTAAGTACACATTTGCTTCTGAACTCCTGGAACCTATACGCAAATGTATAAATAAGCGTTTACCCTAAAACTATTTGGTCTGGGAAAGGAAAAGGTCTAATTTAGAATACAACATGACAGATGCACTTCTGGAAGCTACATTTCTTTAAAGTCGGGATAGTCCTGGTTAAATGCTTCCTCTGATTGCAAGGCAGTGTGGCATGAATCAAGAATCCATTTTTTTAACATAGCAAATCAAACCAGAATGCAGATAGAGTTAACTGTGCTGGAAACCATAATAAAAACATCTGAGATGACTGACTGAAACACCAGTGTCACAAGCTGGCACTCAATTACACCACATGTTGATTGTGCTTTGCTTCATTTTCTGGAAGGGGTGAAGGTACAGTTTTATGGCGGGAGTACTGCCTAAACTCCAGCTAGTGTGTACACAGATCTTGATATCTGAGTCTAGACTCAGAAGCAGACACAGCCTCCTACCCAGACTGGCTGAAAAAAAAAGTTATTTATTTGAGCCACTGCCACAGGGATGAACAGCCACCACCCACTTCTCCACATCTGGTACTGCTCGGGCATCACCAGACCAAGCCACAGCTTGTGTCCTCATTCCTATCATGAAGCATAATGAAAAGGAAGGGGAAAGGGAAAGGGAAATGGAAAGGGAAAGGGAAAGGGAAAGGGAAAGGGAAAGGGAAAGGGAAAGGGAACATAGNAAAGGGAAAGGGAAAGGGAAAGGGAAAGGGAAAGGGAAAGGGAAAGGAAGAGGCAAGATAGAACAAGAAACAGAAGATAAAAACTAGAAATAGCTACACTTCTAGTTAATCACTTTTGAATGTAGCCAACATTTAAAAAAGTAATAAATTATTTGAATACATTCTGTCATCCATGTTTAAATCAAATTTCACTTAGAGCAGCAGATTTCTGTATTTCTAATATTTTGCTACAGGGCTGCCCACTAAACCAAGGGCTGCTTTCCAGCAGACCCCTCACTCTGCCACAAATTGCACAACAACACAAGCAAGCATAAATAATGCATCTGGAAATACATGACATATTTAAAACCTGCAATCAAAGAGAGACCAGAGGGGAGCAAAGAACACTGGTGCAGGCTCTAAGTCACTTACATAGCATGGACCCTTTGCCCCCAAATACAATCTGCCTGATACATGCTGGAAAACCTCACCAGGCCAGCCCTTCATTCCTGATTGCCCTCGGCACAGATCCAGGTTTAACCATGCTGGCTTCAGCCAGATAGATTACTGAGGGAATGAGGGAAGATGGATAAATTCACCCACTGGTCTGAAGGCCAAAAACATCTGCTAGAGTCATGGAGTTGTTGATGGCTGAGTTCACATAAAGGAAGCCCCACTGGGAGTCAGTACCCAGCTCTTCTGAGTTTTGAGGGCTGTCCTCACAGACCGCAGCGTTTTGCTACCTAGGGGCAGCAGAATGTCAAACCAACCAAGAAACCTTGCAGCCTATTAGCACAGCATGACGCAGCCAAAATGCTCTTTGTCAATATCAAATAGATATTAAAATCGGGAGGGACTTTTTTAAAGAAATCCTTGAGTCTGCACACAGCCCAAAGGCTGAGCTCACTCCACTAAATTAAAGGTTTCAGATGTGCAAAGATTTCTAGTGCATCCATGTGGGGAGAGGTGAATATGGCGCCAAAGTGATGGGCAGCTGCACAGGTGCTGAAGACAGTTAAAATGTAGCAGCTTTTCTTTTTGAATAACAGGACCCAAACAGAATTAATATCGAGATTAAACAGGAGGATAATTTCTCTGTTAGGAAATTTTCAGAGGAAGTTTCTTGTCCCTGATACTTGGTAGGTATTTCATGTGGTGGTGTCTGGCAACAGTGCTATGTCAAATTCATCTGTGTGATTTGTTTTCCCAGCTTTTGGAATCAATGTGTTTTACTGAAATAACCCACTAATCCATAACATTCTGGATTAAATAAATCTTAGAAACACCTCAATCTTCAACTCCTAGATTGGATTAATCTTAAAAATCCATATGTTAAATAAGTAAATTAATAATCCAAAAGCTGCATATTGTGACCCTGTACCAGACTTTACAACCTAAAGTTACCACTCTCTGATGACTAAGGAGTTGCAATAAGTGTTGTCCTTGTGGTATAAATACAATTTCCTAGCAGTCTGCTGCGTCTGAGTCATCCCAAACACTAAAGGAATAAAAAGTCTCTCCCTTCAGTTTTTGCTTCTCATATCTGAGCAGGAGGCACAGAACATTTTAAAGACCATTCCCTGGTTCAAAGCCCATTGAAATCAGTAGGAGCCTTTCTGCTGAATTACTTAGTTTTGGATCAGAGCCACAACTATTTAATACATTAAACAGTGAAGTTTAAAAGTTGCCTCCTTCCATTACTCATATCAAAGTATGGTGATGTTTTATAACAGTTATCTTTATAATTGGAGATTGCAAATCTCATTAACCCGGTCACTGTGGGAAATACGTATACATAGATACAAGGTAAGAGCCTGATCCTCTACAAATATTAACTCATTTTAAACTGAAAGTTATGCCTTTGGCACTCATACAGATTTTTCAGGTGGGAGTTAAGGCAGGAATTAAATGTGCATTTTAGATGTGCATGTTAGAATCTTTTGAAGAGTAACAACACTCTGTAGCATGACAAATTTGGTGCTATACATTGACTGCTATTGCCTGCCAGTTACATCCTTTGCTAGTCAGTCTATTAGTTATAGATTACAAGCCGTAGAAATGCCAAAACTATTTTTCCTGGGGTTTGCACTTCACTGGCTCTGAAGCATTGGGAAATCTGCAGCATATCTTGTGATTCAAACTCAAGCCCCTTAGCAAGGAAACTGAAAAGCAGGAGCTCAGAGGCTTGGACTATCATCAAAGAAACACTCTCTCTCTGCACCTGAATTTCTACTTTTGTAGAAATGGAACATCTTCTGAGTATGACAAAAATAAAAGTTGTGTTAAATGTTCTGTGAGGTGTCTGAAATGCTCCTTGCAGAAAATAATTTCTGATTAAAAGATAGAACTTTATTTCATGTGTAAGATTAAAGGTCAGACTGGATTAGAAGGGGGCTTTTGTTCACAGACACGTGCTCATCAAAACTTCACTCTCATGTGATGACAGGCAGCAACACTGATTTGCCCAGACTTTTGGAAGAATGGGAATGAAATCTTATTACACATTCATTTAATGGGGGAAGGAGAAGATGGGAGATATGATCTGTCCTTCATAAATTTACTATGTGGTTAACAAAATGTGTAGGAAACAATCCACTAAAACTATTTCAGTGAAGTGCTGGCTAAGTATTTATAAACTGAATTACTAATTCCACAGCATTTTTTAAGTTACTATCCATCCTATTTCTGTAAAATGTCTCCTAAGAATTATAGTGTTGAATCCTGAAATATTTATTGAAGCAACACTATGTTTTCCCTGGGTAACAACTCAGTAATGACTTCAGCATATAATTCATATTATTTAAGTCATATGCAGCATCCATATTTTAAGCAGTATGTCAGCTCCTTTAAATTGTATCAACACTGTGTTGTATAAGCTTGTGGCAGGAATAGAAGCAGCTTTTGTTTGAAGCTACTATTTAAATTTTCACCAGAGAAAGAGAAGGTAGCAATTTTTCCATGGAAATAAGATGTTTCTGAATATTACAAAATAACCATTATTTATGGTTAACTGCATCCAGAACCTTTTCTAAACTTGATGTGAACTTCTACAGTCCTTCCAAAGAATGATTTTAGTCAATCCTGTATGACATCTATAGCCATAATCTGGGGAAAGTAGAGTAACTGGATACCAGTATTTAGTACCAGTAGGATCTACTCTGTCTCTTGATATTTATCTATTATGTTTATAATGCCCAAGTAGCCAATGAGTACAATAAAGACACTGATTGCATTCTTGAGAAATGGGCCTTTTAAATTGTAATGCTGAACTGCTGAGCTTACAAGCACACAGATAAAGAATCAAATGAATATTTTAAAAGAGCTTTATTATATTGTGATTACCGTGTGATGTAAGAAACTCTATGCAAGTCAAAAACATGAAAAAGTTACTATCAATATTGCTTTTTCTTTTGTTGAAAGAAAATAGACTGGGTTTTTTTTCTATCAAAAGCAAAGTAAAATTCTCACTTAGTTCAGGATGAGAATCTGAGCACAAATTTACTGACTTTTAGGTCTATGAAGACTTGTGATGGCACTACTCATATTCCCATCTGTCAATAGGAGTAGATATTATTTTCACTGTGTGCATGTGTGTCATTTTCCTGGGCCTAGTTTAAAAAAATAAATAAATCCAGATGCTTTTGAGAGTTAAAAGTCAAAGATATGAAGAAAGATAATATTCCTGAAAAAAACCCTAAACAACCCAGGGTGGTTACATCAAGCTTTCTTTTTTAACATGGCCATGATTTCATCACTCTGTGGTTGGCTAGACAGATCACTAACATTTTTGGTAATTAACACTCTTTTTTGTCACTTTGTGGAATTGTTTGCCAATCTATATTTACATAATTGCTTCTCCAAACTGCAACAGAATCTGGCACAGGCATGCGTCACAGAATGAGCTGGTTTTAGACCCACTCATTGTCTGACCTCTCTGATTGTAACACATACAAGGTTTTACCTTCATCATCCTAATTAGCTGGCCCATGTTTTGTTGAGGTCTTTTACAAGCTTGAAAAGAAGTAGCCTCTGTTTCCTGGTAACCAATCTTTAACTTTAGAACTGTCACCAACATTGCAAAAGAGATTTCATTTTGAGCTGCAAAATAACATTCATACAGATATTTATCTTGTTTATCTGTCTTCTATAGTCACTCATAAGAGTAAACCTGTGTGTGAACTATGTAAATGTTAACAGACCAAGCCAATACCTCCAGCCCTGGTCCTAGTGCAGTCTGCCTGTGTGGCATTAAATCAAGGACCAAAGCATCACTGGGGTGCTCGGTTTCACTCATATTTGAACAGTGACTGCATTTTTATTCAAAGAGATACCCTCAGCAGTGAGGCACCACATATTTATGGCATTGAGCTTCAGCCCTCTCATGGCCTGGAGACAAGTGCTGTGAAGCTCTGGACTCCATGGTGAGAGCACCTACACAGAAAATACATCCTTTGGAAAATCAGAGTTATCTTGTCTCAGAAATTGCCTGTAGAGTCTCCTATTATGGATGTGAGCTTTTCATGTTTTCATTCTAAAGTCTATTGTGAATGTTGAAGTCCTGTCCTTCTTTCAGTCCTAATGCTTTCTGCAAGGCAGCTACAGAAAGGAAATTTCAGGATGTGCCTACTCCTTTCTATGTGAACAGAATATTAAACTGTGAGAGAAGAAGAACACCAGGGAATAAAAAAAAAAGCATTGTAAGAAGGAAAAAATAAACATGTCTTTCTATTGGTAACAATCATACAGCAGCAAATTTAACCCATCTTTTTGAGCTCTCATTGATGGGACTGTCATATTTCTAATCATGCTTCAGTCTTTCACAAAGTCTGGCACTCTGTCCACCACACAAACAGAGGATGCATTAATCCCAATAGCAGTCTGTTGAATTTTGTGTTCTGCTTCTTTTTACGGCTGCTTGCCATGGAGGTACCTTTACTTGAGGCACTTTTTAAATCTTGCAAAGAAAACCTCCAAATTCTCAGGGCAAAGCAAGATGTTTACAGGTGTTCCTGTGCCTTAACACCTCATCACCCCTTCCAGACCCCTCTTACATGTCTTTTTATGGCACTTTTGGCACATCTGAAATGATCACAAATTATCAGACTCTTTGTTCTGCTCCTCCCACCACGTGAAAAATCATATGGGATGCAACTGGCCATATGGCAGATCAGGAAGCATAGGAGTAGTTGCCACATTGACATTCAACATTTCCTCCATCCCCAGCTGCAGGGTCCTGGATGAAAGGCTGTTGAGGGAGGAAATTCCACATCTGTTTATTTGTTCAATGTGTTCACTTATGTCACATGTTCTGAGAGGTTTCTTAAACCACTTAAGCAAGGATTATCCTGTTTCTCAATATCCGACTGATATCGATGCAGATGTATCAGGAAAGTATTTTAAAACAACAAACTTAGTAAAGAGTTATGATTCAGTATAAATTAAAGAGGAACCTTTCTTTGGAACTTTATCATTCCTCTGCTGTCTTTTTCTCTCTTGATTCATCTGGGAGGGAAAGACAGTAAAGGTCAAGGAAAACACTTCCATTTTGAGGGGCATGAATCAGCCACTCAAGGAGCCTCTAATAAATGTGCATCAGGTAAAACAAAGTTCTAGCTTCCTCTTTGTAGCTGGCCACATTAAATTCCTAGCTTTACTGATGAATACACAGCAACTTCACATGGAAAACCGGGAATTTAAAAGGCTAAACTAAAGGCTCAGGTCTGTTGCCCACACACAGATATTTAGAGGCACTTGATGTTCCCTGTAGAGCCCTGCCTGGACTCCCATTTCCTGGCCCACAGCTCCCTCATAGTCTTTGTGTCCTACACCTAAGTACACCTTGGATGTCTCAGACACCACGTAGCATCTATGTTTAGGCAGCCTAATCCCTAAACCACAAATGTTTGATATTCAGGTCCAGACTGTAGGCACATAAATATACTTTCTAAATGTGGGTGTCTTCATGTGATCTAGCTCCCATTATAGCAGGTGGAGATCAGTCCATAGGGCCAGAGGAGTCTGGAGAGCTCTTCTGCTCTCCCTAAAGCAGACACCTGTGTCTGGCTGGTTGAGCAGGCCCCCTGACTTTGAGGATGGGGCTGACTAGTTCACTTTACCCCACCTTGTGGGGTAAAGTGACTAGCTCACTGACTAGCTCACTTCACCCCTCCCAGCTTGTGCATGGCTGGGAGATCAGTGCTTAGACCTAGGAAGTGTTCATAGCCAAGTACTAAATCCTGCCCTGAAAGCCCAATCATCTTTTGCGAGAAGCTCTTGGTGAGAAGGAAGGTTCCAAGCTGAAACCTTTATTCCACAGAGTCTCAGACTTTTCTGAATTTCGGTGACATCAACTGTGATGAGTTGAGCCCCTGAAAAGGTCTCTGCAAGACTTGCCTGACAGATTATACCTGGTGGGCTTTCCAATATGCCACAGAAATAGAGGTGGAGGGTCTGTGATGACATGAGATACCCATTAATACATCCTCCAGTGAACAACCCTCAAGTCAAACATGGCAAGGCCAGCAGAGAGGAAGCACCCTAGACAACAGGGTGGTACAACAGCTCCAGGGGTCTTGGCTTCAGCTGCCATTAACAGAGGATTGCAGATCTGGCAGGGCCTGTTGAAAGTATCCTTTTAATCCACACAGAGAGAAAAGCTGCTAAAATCCATTTTCCATTCAATGGATCTGTTCTCCAGGGTTCTTCAAAGGTGTCACCGCTTTTCTTGGCATTCCACTGACCTAGTGCAATGCACCATACCTGCAGGGTCCCTGTGAAAAGGTTTATTAGCTCTATTAACACCACCAAGAAAACCTGTGGGCAAGATGCAACAAGTTACAAAAACAAGTCATTACTGTGTTTTGAATATAACAGCCCTTCCACAGGCCCAGATAAGATTTCTCTTCATTAATCTCCTACTGCTCTATGCCTAAGAGGGTATTTTTTTAAGATTTGAGATACATTTAAAAACCCCAGAAAATTAAGGGCTAACCCATGACCCAAAGTAAAAAATGTTTACCACTAACTGAAAGCTAATTCATAGCCAACACCAATGTTCCCATTTTCAGAACAAGTACTCCAAGGAGCATCAAGAGGCATTGACAGCAATGAAACAGGACAAAAAGGGGGAAAGGAAACAAAAACATTTCCTGTTGTCCATCTCCTGCTGTACAGAGCAAAGGCTTGCGGTATTGGGTTCTAAAAGACAGTCAGTGCCTAACATTAAATGTGCAAAGAGAAGCATGGTGAGTACCTGGGCAGAATGTTTTTTTTTTCTTCCTTCACTTTAGTTCACGTGATTTATATGTCTGTGTAGCTACTTGAAACTAGTGTGAATACCACTATTCCATACCTGCATATCAACAATAAAATAAACAATGTCTGAAAAGCTTCTGCAAGCCCTCTGAAATTCAACATGACCATATCCAAGAAAAAACAAACAAAAGGAGAGGGAGGAAAGTGTTTAATCTTCTCCCAATCTACATATTTTATTGATTTCCTAGCTACCCATTCTTGTGGACTCTACTGTGACAGACTTTTGTCTTGTGAATACCTTCCTCTATTTTGATAAACTCAATACAATTTTCACCTACTCTGACAATATTCCTAACACTTATTTACTTAATCTTGTTTTCTTTTATTTTTGAAATTTTTTTATTATTAAGGTAGCTCTAAATGGAAGGTTTAGGGGGAAAGGAAATTTTGTGGAGTTTCTATTGCATTTGAAAATGCCTTCAAAATATACCTCACATTTGAGAATACAGCACCCAAAGGAAAACAAAGTACAATTCTGGTCTTGCACAGAGTCCAGGGGAGTGGCTCATATGCTTTAAGCTGATCCATATTCTGTGTTTGGCTGGTTACTGAAGCATCCGATTTTCAGAATGAACCCCCCCCCAAAAATAGGTGGATGACAGTACATGATATTGAATCCATATTTATTAATCATTTTGATACTGCATTTCTTTTAAAATAATGTTTCCAGAACTGGCTGTTTCAGTATTTATTCTGAATACCACATGCAGTGTTCAGGCATACTCTGAGGCATCAGTATTAAACTGAAAATATGAATGTCTGCTCCATGTATTTCCTTTCCTCTGTTTCACATTTTAGACATAGGCACATGCTTACTTAAAGGTTACTGTAGATTTCTGACATATCTTTCTAAAGTCCCAAAAAACTACTTGGTGTGACTATGCTGTTGAATACTGGCTTCCTTCCTATCAGTAGGGAGGTCTCTAATTCTTCCTAGGAAATACCAGTAACCATGACAATTAAATAATTATTTTAGTTATGCTTAATTCTACAAGAAAAAACAGAGAGTGTGCAGATGAAAGTTTCTAAGGAAAAAGGATCTGAGTAGTCTCAGAAAAGTTTGCACATTGTTTAAATATATATCTTTTTACATTAAAAAAAAAAATCATTCAAAGCACCTCGGCTGACAGTTTGTTGCCCGGTTTGAGGCAGTTTAACCTTAAGGTGTGGCAAGCTCTGGAAACTTAGTGACTCACTGAATAATAACCAGCTACAACATAAAACATCAGCCTACACACAATTTTCCAACCTCATTCTGTAAATCTTTTACTTGAAAAGAAAAATAAAACAATTATCTCATTTAGTCTGTTTTTAGTCTTTATGGTAAAAAATAATATACTTAAGGAATATTATTCTTTCTTGAAAATATACTAAGATACTAAAGAAAATCACAAACAAGGCCTTGGGAACTTCTTTGAAGTTTTAATCTCCATTTCTTCATTTTAATTTTATTTTAAAGTGATATAATATACAAGTATCTACAGCACAGAAAAATAAACTTGTAATATCTGTGGCATTATTATTATAGGCAGAAAAAGCAAGAATGGGGCACACAGATTTTAAAAATAATAATACAAGGAAAACCCACAGAAAATACATATTTTCTTTATTCTTCCAGACAGGATAAGTGTTATGTTACCCCCCACCACCCCCATGTGAATAATCTTTGTTTGCAGAAATATTCCACATTACTTCAGACACAGGAACAAATGAAGAATGCCGCTAGCTCTCAAAGGCTTCACCTCACTAAATTTCCTTTTTCCAATGGGAAAGCAACATTTCTTAGGAGTGAGAAGGAGGAAGAGACACAGAAAAGGCAGAAAATCTCACCCAAAACTGTAGTCAGGATGTGGCTGGATGCACATCTGGATCTGAGAACTGCAAAGTGCCCCTAGAGTCTCTGTTCAGGATTTAGTGTCTACATACACGGGCGCATAAATCCATAGAGCCATGAGTGAGAATGGAGTAAGGCCACCCCCAGACACAAATATTCTCCATTTACTAGAATGCAGTCCGGTTAGCAGTGACATTCAGGATAGGATCTTCTCTCCTGGAGCTGCTCCAAAAGCCTTTGCCAAGAAAAATAAGATTGTTCAAAGGTGAGAGAAGATGGATCTGGTGGGAAATATCTCCACAGCTGATGGACTGTGGTGGGTTGACCCTGGCTGGATGCCAGGTGCCCACTAAAGCTGCTCCATTGCTCCCCTATTTAGCTGGACAGGGAAGAGAAAACCTAACAAATACAACACTCAGGGGTTGTGGTAGGGGCAGGGGGGGATCAGTCAGGAGTTACCATCATGGGCAAAACAGACTCAGCTTGGGAAAATTGACTGAATTTATTACCAATCAAATCAGAGGAGGATAATGAGAAATAAGAGCAAATAATAAAATACCTCACTCCCACCCCTCCCTTCTTCCCAGGCTCAACTTCACGTGCAAATACTCTTCCCTCCTCTTGCTCCACAGCACAGGGATATGGGGAATGGGAGCTGTGGTTGTTTCATCACATGTTTTCTCTGCTACTCTTTCTTCCTCAAAGGGGTGGACTCCTCTCCCCTCCTCCAGCATGGATCCCTCCCACAGGAAGACAGCACGCCAAAAACTTCTCCAGTGTACATCCTTCTCCTGGGCTGTAGTTCTGCATGAACTGTTTCAGCATGGGCCCCTTCCACAGTATATCCTCCAGGGTACAGTGAGGATCCCCCATAGGATCACAAGTCCTCCCAGCAAACATGCCCCATGTAGAGTCCTCTCTCCATAAGGCCACAGGTCCTCCCAGATTTCTCTTCCAGCATGGACTTCCCATGAGTTGACAGCTTCCCTTGTGCATCCACCTGCTCTGGTGTGGGGTCCTCTGTGGGCTGCAGGTCTGCAGCCTCTGCTCCCCCTGGGACCCCCATGGGCTGCAGGGGCACAGCTGCCTCCCCATGGGCTGCAGCAGGGGCTGCAGGGGAATCTCAGCTCTGGTGCCTGGGCCACCTCCTTCTCTTACTTCTTCACTGATCTATGTGTGTCTGCAGGGCTGTTTCTCTCAGGGACTCTCATTCCTGCTCCCAGCTGCTTCTGCACAGCATTTTCCCCTCTTTATAGTTCTGTTGTCCCACAGGCACTGCCACCATCACTGATGGACTCAGACTGGGCCAGTGGTGTGTCCATGGACCCACTTGGCACAGACTCTGTCGGACACAGCAGGAGCTTCTGGCAGCTTCTCACAGAAGCCACCCCTGTAGCCCCTCAATACCAAAACCTTGTTATGCAAACCAAATACAGGCACATGGTTTGCAAAAAGACCAGAGAAATGATTGAAGGGAGGTCTTCCAAACAAGAAGTCTTTTATCAGTACTGAAGCATCTCATCCTACTCAGAACTAAACTTAGGAATGCTACTGCGAAGCATCAGTTTTGCTTTTCTCTATGACCTTGGATACCACAAAATATACTTATTTTAAAAGACTCTGGGATATAATTCACTGCTATATTCTGTATCCCCTTTGCAGATGCCAGAATGTATCATTTTCCAGTTTCTATTTAAGGATTTAGATTAACAGGTTTGTGGAGGCAATTTCCTTTCAGGTAAGAGCCTCACCTCTCTTGGCTTGACTTCCTTTATGACGAGCCTTTGGTTCCTGTCTTGGACAGCTTCTTCTACCAGATTATACCAAATGAAGGGATTAATCAGTGGCAGAAAAATAAATAAATGCAGAGCTCTCCACAGAGTTTAAATTCTTTTTAAAAAGGAGATTTTTGAGTCCAACAGCAACTGCCTAATTTTGGTAGGAAGCATGAGGTTACTCCAGAGAGGGGAGGCAGTAAACCATGTATTTGTGGCATTTAGATTGGTGATACAATCATGTAGCTCCAAAACAGGAATAATCCATGCTGCCAAAAGCTACAGAATTAAGTGTGATGCAGATGATGGGCAGAGGTGCAGAAACACAGCAGACTGATCATTTCTAGTGCTGCTCCATTATGTGCCAGGTGTACAGGTGAGGTGATATTGGAGCCCAGCGCTTTCTAGAAAGAAGCATAAAGGCAAAGTTTGCCAGTTTACAGACTGGGAAGTATTAAATACACCAAATTGTCGTACTGATCCTTTTAGAGTCAATGTTTGTCTCACAAATCACCACAGCTTTTCCAGCCCTGTGTTAAAATACCAAGTGAAATTGCATGGCTAATTTAACAAAATTGCCTTGGCATGTGTGAACCAGGTGACTGCATGTGCAGAACCCCTAAAGCAGCCAAGAGACCTCAAAGGCATGCCTGTAATTACTTTAACAGCACAGACACAGTCTGCATAAGCTGTATTTTGTCCTTTGGTATTTACTATGTGAATGTTATATGTCAAAAGAAATTAAAAAAACAAAAACAAAAACCAAAACCAAAAACAAAACAACAAAACAACAAAACAACTAAACAGAAGTTTTTCAAGCCAAAGGAATGACTTACATAAGGGTTTGGGGGATTGGACCCCAGATGCAGGAAACGATGTTCTGTTCTGGTTTTAAATTTAAAAAGAAAAGAAAAGGCAACTCTAAATATTCTAAATTTGTAGATGGCACAGGGTATTACACTCTGCAGCATCTCACACAAATTTTGCTTGTGGCCATCTTGAACGCCTTCAGCTCCAGATACACTGTAATTTCCCCAACCCATGTGATGCAGCATGTGCTTTCCTCTGCCAGAGGATAGATTCTTTTCCATACAGCAGTATCCTAGCAGTATAGTCCACGTGCCACAAAGCTCATTCTGAATACAGTAGGAGTATGACAGGTCAATGCAAAAGGAAAGCAATCTGGATAGTTTGCAGCCTTTGAATTTCCTAGGCATATTTAATATGATGCTTACATAAACACTGTAAGGAGAGCTAAGCTGTTCCTTACATGCTCATATAAAATCACTCATTTGTATGTGCTCAATGTAAGAGCACCACAAAACCCACACATTCAGTTAGAATGGCATTAAAAAGCAGATGTATTAATACATTAAAAAGGAATTACAGTATAGTTCCCCAAGACTATAGGTAAATGCTTAAGAGAATCAAATCTGTAATCGAAATTGAAATGAAAATTGCTTTGACAAAGCATGATAAGCTTCAAGGATTTAATGGCAATGATCATAAGAAAGGAAAAGTGCTCAGTAGTCCACCTTTCCTCAGCCAAAGAAAATACAGACAAAGGAAACAAGTTACAGCTACAACATGAAGTCAAAAGATGTAAAGAAACCCATGCAAATATTTACTGCTGAGTTTGAAAGAAAGCCACTGAAAATTGCTATCAAATGCAGGAAAGTCTGCCCCAAAAATCCCAAGAGTCTGAATTCTCTAACTAAGCAAGCAAGATTTCCACTTCCAAAAGTGTAAATATTTTAAAGTGCAGTGAAAACACTGTAGAATGTTAATATGTTTATTTTTATAAATGCCAAGTCACTATGGTTTTCAAAATTAATAAAAGTAAGCCTAAAAAAAAGTCCATCATGCTTAAATTGAGCACCACGGAATAGGTCTGTTGGTATGTAATATCTGGAATTAAATATGCACTCCTAGTGGGGCTTTGTGGCCTAAATGGATAAATTCCGTTCAAGCACTTCAAGCTATTGATTGTCCAAATTTTAGCTTAATGAAATATTAAGGAGAAAAGCAGTCAGTAATTTTATAGGTACATGTTTACATTACAAGCAATGGACAATGAGAGTAAAGTTTTATCATGGATGTTAAAGGCATCTATGCTATCCCAGTGAGGCTATTTTTAATAATAAAATTAAACTGTTACCTGTTTAAATTTCTGAGGCTTAGGCTGTAAGACTGCAAGCTTTACCATAACAGCAGAAAAATTATAGGAGCAAAAGAATGCCTAAAGAGGATTTGCAAAAACTGGAAATAGTTACATCCCCTTCATAAGTGCACACACAAATATGTAGTAGCACCGAAAATGATCAGTTGAGGCACATGCACAATTACACCTCTGCTTTTTTCAAATATGCAATTGCAGAAGAGTCAAATCTCTTCATTACTTAAAGCTGCAGCTGAAAAATCAGTGACCTGAGGGACATGTGACAAGGAGCTGCCAAAAACTCCACCACTTTCAGAACATCATATTGTGTACTTTTTCCTATTTTGTAAATGGCATCTTTCTTTCAAAAGGTACAGAGATACTTGTGGAGTTTTTAAGTAATTGAAAAGGGTGTGTAGCATATGAAACATTAACATTGCAGTGTATGAAACATTTAAATTGATGCCTAATTATTAATTTATTTAAAAGTTCATCTTTTCACCAGTAAACAAAAAGGAAGAAGAAAACCAAAGCCATCTTTGCCCAGGCTTCCTTTGGATGCACATTCATGTTTCGTCTGCTTGTTTTGAAAGGCTGTCCATAAATTCTGTTCAAGTGGCATTGTGGCTCCAGGGTTCCTAGAAGTAGAAGATAACAAAACACTCCTAGATCACTCAGTTCATCTCACTGCTAATGTCAGACAAAATAACAGCTCTTACTGCCAGGAAGTTTCTCTTACCAGCTACCAATGGCATTTTCTCTCGCTGTTTCACTCCCTTGTGTATGCCTCATGCACAAGCTTGAATTATTATCTCATTTTCTGATTTTCCACCCACCCAGTGACATGTGGCTGCAATGTAAAGCTACCCTCCACTAGGCACCCATACTGTGCTAACCTCAGACATTTGAGAATCGTAAGGTGCGACCCTAAAATTACAACAGCTTTACAAGAAACCCAATTTTTTTTTAAGCTATCCAGTTGAATTCTCTTTATTCAACATTTCAGGCTCTTGGGATTCACAGTTGAAAATGGGTTTTTTATGCAGCTCTGAGGGCTTGGACTTCGCAATGTTTTTAAGTGAAGCTTTGATTTTGTGCACTTGCTCAATAGACAGATAAAGCTAAAAAGGTATGAATTCTTAAAACTTGCAAAATATTTACAAGTTTCGGAAGTATCTTACCCTTTCTTCTGCATTGTCCCCAATATTTCTGGATTTATCAAGAAATACTGCCCAGCCCTTCTGGCAGATACAAGGACTGAGTTTATGATTGCTGCCATATAAACTTGGCACTTTACTCTGCATTTCCAAGACTCACATTTACTGCAGAAACAATTTCCAGGGAGTTTCCTGTGTCTGTGGAGGGAGAGGGGAGGTGACAGTCAACTTTTTGTGGGAGACACAGTCTAGTTCCTTCTCTATACAGTTCTGATTTTACTAAAATAGATTAGTCTCTTGAGCTTGTGCTCACCTTATTCCAAACTGTTCATCAGCTGCCAGTATCTAGACCGTATCCTACCACCTCCCATTTTTAATGAAGACTTTTATTTCCCTGTGAGAGCAGAACTGAAACCTCAGAAGTTGCCACACAGCAAAATTTTCTGGCAGCTCTGTTCACATGGGAATTTTCAAAGAGCCTTTAGTAGTCTTAAATCCAGAAATATTCGCATGAATTTGTGATTTTCATCCACAATGGTCAACAGTTTCCATGAATTGCAGTGTAGGAGTAAGCCTGTCCAGAAGAAGATCACTGCCTGCTTTCCCAAACCTTTGAAGGAATAAATGAAAGGGCCGCCTCTGAGGAGAGTTTCTGTCTCTGCTTGTTTCCAACGAGAAGAAATCCTATCCCGCTGTCTCGGTTAGGACGACACTTCCCCCTTTTCTATGTCCATTCCCGACAAGGATGAAAAAGTCAGCAGAAAACCACAGCTGGATGCTGACTTGGTCCAGAAGTGTTGACTGGGTGGATGGAAGGAGGAACCAAGAGGGGACAGGGAAACAGCTGGGCAAGAGAGAGCAGGATTTAGGGACACAGGGATGTGTGGAGCAAGAAAACAGATTGCACAAGGGAAAGTGGATGGAGCTCCAGCAAGAAGTGAGTAGAATGATTTGGTGGGGGCAGGACCAAGCTGCCAGAGCAGCTGAAAAGTGACAGCTGAGTGAAAGAGCAATGCAGGAAGAAATGACAGATTTACAGTCTTAATTACAAGCCATGAACAGGATCTTCTTTCCTAGAGAGCGGGCGAAATGGCTGGACCTGCATGGACACATTTGCCTTCCAATTCCTGAGCCGGCAGAACAACAGCAGGATGCGTTTTCTCATTTCCTTCTCACATCCTGGATTTTAAGACTGATCTCCGAGTATCTGAAGGCAGTAACAGCGTAATGACAAGACTGAGGATGCCCAAATGACAATTTCAGTTTATATTATTAAAACACCTGCGTGCCAGCTGCTGTTCAGACAAGCCCTCAAGTGTTCCAGCTGGAAATGTTTCTGATCCAGGAAAGACTGAGGTGTTTGGAGAAAAGGGAATTTCTCTTAAGAGGAAAAAAAATGTATTTCAAAGCTTTAGAACCATGAGCTCTCACATTTTGGCCAGGATTTTATGGGATTCTGGGGTCCAGAAAAGATCTATTATAAAAGACAAATTGGGGATATCCGATACAATGAAGTGGAAAGGAAAATTTTATTCAATTTTTTATTGAATAAAAAAACTTTCCTTATAACCGAACATTAAGTTTTGATAAAATTTTGATGTGTACAGGAAAAATCTATTGTATTCCACATGGGAATGTCCTTAAGTCAGGAGAGTGAACACTGAGACTTCTAAATTACTTTTTACTATTCCCCACCTTCTGTTAAATGGGATTAACATCAAGCTAGGGAATTGCACTTACTTGCATCAGAAAACCTCATTCACATACCAAGATGTCAGAGCACATCAGGAAACCCTGAATTGCGCAAAGCCACAAGTAGCCTACTGTGCATTATATTTTTACTATGATGAATTAATACATAGTGGTTTTCTCTATTTGTTTCCTGTTCAGCATGGTCTTCAAGAAGAATTACTCACTTGTTTGCTTACATTACTGGAGGGAATGATCACACTCTACAGAATCTGAAGGGCAATAATAACACAGAACATGGAATCAGGCAGCATTGCAATTCTCTAGCAGCTCTCCTTTTTTCATTTGGCTGCACTTACTACTAAGAGGTTCTCAATGTGGAATTGTACTACCATTTCTATGGTGATATGTCATGTACATATCAGCTCTTGGTGGCATTTGCAACCTTCTGAGGATTCAGTTTAACCTAAGTTGGAAGGGGTAGATGACTGGAAATGCTCTTGGCAAAGGTGACTGGCTGAGACTGGCTGTGGTTAAATGCTGGTGTGCACAAAGCTTTTGGAAACAATGAAATGTGACTCATCACTAGATGGTGTGGAACTTTTCCTCCCTTACTATATCAGCATTTGGTTTTATATTGCAATTTGATTTATGCTTCAGTATTTCTAACATTAGAAATTACTTAGGCAAGGTGTTTCAAGGGAAGATGTTACCTCCCCCACTGGGTCTTGTACTAGCAGGTAGTTACAGTAGGATGAGGTGGCAAAATTTTTCTGTGAAGATTTCTGCTTATAATGTCTCTAGGAATGACTTTGTGAGGGTGCATGCTTGTCCTTCCCTGTGTTACATATAAAACTATTCATCAGGGAGTGTGAGTGACATTGAGTCAGAAAGACATTTTTAACAAGGGACTGCACATCACTGGTTTTATAGCATCATTTGTCAAAGCTGAAGCACAGTTTAAGCACAATGACTTCACATTAATTTGAGAATTCTGAGTCCCTTGAAATCTCTTTTTTTCTCAGAATATTAAAAAGAAAAAAAAGGAAGTAGAAAACGAAGTAAAAATATCCCCCTGTTATAGTAGTGTGAGGAATGCACTTTCATCTTTACATGCTGAAAAAATATTCCTAACATCTGTAGGTAGCCTGAGCTCATTTCCCAGCAACCAAGTTCATATTTATCAGGAAAGATCTGGTCATGGTGGGGAGAGATGTCACATTTCTGAGAAATGTGGAAGAATTGTGATGGTTCCTAGCTGAGTGACAGATACCCTGCCCCAGTGTCAGAAGTGTAGGCTTGGAAAGCAGAGTTGAGTCCCACAGCTCGTGATTTAGCCTCTGATCAATAAGGACACTTATGGAGAAACCACCCAAAGACACCAACCCAATCCTAAAATCACTTCAGTAAATTGTTCCCTCTTTAATACCAGAAGTTCAAAGGCCACTTCAAGCAAGTCCTCCATATATGCAGGAAAATAAAGTGCATCAGACAAAGTTTTCTGGTGAAGTTCCTGCCAGCCATGGCCAAATCATCTGGCCATGCAGGTGTTCTCCAACCAAATGTCCACTCTGGCACCACCAGACCACTCAGCTTTTGGAAAGTGGATAAGCAGCTAGAAAACTGCTTTACACATGCAGTCAGCATTCATAACAGTACTTTCCTTGCTATTATTTCTGCTTCATCTAATCCACCACAAAATATTTGGTCCATCCACTTACTGCGTCTTACTTTTAGCAAAGTTTGTAGGCTAAGGGCTGCTTTTGTTTCTCACGTGTTCAATCCACACAGCAAAATGAGGTTCCTGTTTTGATAGCAGCTGCTGATGGTTACAAATAATAGCAAAAAATAAACTGCTGCTACTATTTGACGTGACCTATTTCCAGATAGGAAATGGTCTAGCATAGCATAACTGAGAAGATAACCCATTATTAACTCCTGTCTCCGAAACTTCCAAGAAGACTGATTATATGGTTCACCCTGAAACACTGCAATTTCACTAACATATTTGTTGAAAGCAATTATAATCCATACAGTACTTCATAGATCTTGGAATACAATAACTTTAAATGGAGTAAATGGCTTACATGTCCTGATCTCTATTGAAATATGACACTGTTATATCTTCAGAGGTTACCAACAAATCTCTTTCTCCTGGGTAAACAAAGAAAATCATGAGGAGGAGAGAAAAAGAAAATATTTTGAAAACTTGTGAGTCCAGTTGTTCTCTGCCAACAGCTATGCAGACACTGGGGCTGACTTGTTGCCAGAGTCAGCACACTAGTTAGAACTCTCACATTCTGCAGGCAGCAGCTTGACGATAAAAAAGGAAAAATCTTTCTCTTCTTGCCGCCTTCAGCAGATGACTCCAGCTTAGAAAGGAGTCAGCCCAAGTGTTTGCAACAGCAATTTGTTGAGTTTTTGCTCATTAAAAGCTTTGCCAGGGCTTTACTCCATGACCCGAGCTGCTGGCTGACTGAATGCCTCTTCCCGGACTGAGGAGGCTGACCCAGGGAGGCACTGCTCTCTCAGCCTCGTGTCCCAGATGGGCAGAAGGAGGGGTTTCCACCTCTCAGCTAGACAAGGCTGTGATACAGAACTGCTGAGTGGCTCACAAGCACCAGGGCCACCTGGACCACAATAAGAGGTGCTGTTCCACCAGCACAGCACACAGGTCATTCTTTGGGCACAGGCAGCAAGGGTCCCACTGTAGAACCCTGGTCTGTGTTCAGAGCACACTGGAGACAAAACAATAGCTTAGGAAGCTACAGAGTTAGATTTTTCTCCTCTACTCTCTCCTGCACTAGGGCACTGCAAGAGACCACTGCAGACAGGGATCATGGAATCATGGAATCATGGAATCATGGAATCATGGAATCAGAATGGTTTGAGTCAGTAGGGACCTTTAAAAATCATCTAATTCCAGCACTCCCACATGGGCAGGAACACCTTCCACTCAGTCTAGTTGCTTGTAGCCCAATCTAACCTGACCTTTAACACTCATCTGGGGAGCAGCCCAGCAGGAAGGAATCCGAGGATGCTGGTTGGCAGCAGATGCACTGTGGGCCAGCTGTGTCCTGGCAGCCAAGAGAGCAAAACACATCCTGGGGTGCATCAAACATGGCATCACCAGCCAGGCAAGAGAGGTGATTATACCACTGTAGTCAGTGTTGGTGCAGCCCCAGGTGGGGTACTGCACATAGTTCTGGGCCCCACAATTTCAGGAGTAAATGAAGGTACTCAAATGCACCCAGAGAAGGGCAACAAAACTGTTGAAAGGGCTAGAAGGAATGTCCTATGAGGAGCAGCTACAGATATTTGGGCTTGTCTGGATGCTGAGCTGTGACTTCACTGCTCTCTATAGCTTCCTGAGCAGGGGGAAGGGAGAGGGAGGTCTTAGCTTTTCTGCCTGGGATCCAGTAACAGAATGTGTGGAAGTGGTTGAAAGCCGCATCATGGGAGGTTTAGATGGGACATTAGGAAGCATTTCGTTACCAAAAGAGTAATCAAACACTGGAACAGGCTTCCTAAAGAGGTGGTTGATACCCCAAGCCTGTCTTAGTTTAAGAAGCATTTCGACAATGCCCTTAATTGTATGCTTTAACTTTTGGTCAGCCTTGAACTGGTCAGGCGGTTGACTAGATGATTGTTGTAGGTCTCTTCCAATCTATTCTTTTCTTTTCTATTCAATTTCTATCACTTCCAGTGAGGAAGCATCCACAACTTCTCTGGGCAACATATTTCAGCATTTCTCCACCTTCATCATAAAGCATTTTTTCTTATATGCAATTTAAATTGACCTTCTTTTTGATTAAAACCATTAACCCTTGTGCTATCTCTATAGGCCCTGCTAAAAATTTTGTCTCTGTCTTTCTTATTAGCGCCCTTTAGGGACTGAAAGTCTGCTATAAGGTCTTCCTGAAGTCTTTTCTTCTTCAGGCTGAAGAAACCCAATTGTCTCAGCCTTTCCTTGTAAACAAAGTGTTCTGTCCCTCAGATCATCTTAGTGACCCTCCTCTGCACTCACTCTAACAGGTCCATGTCCTTCTTGTGCTGGAAACACCAGAGCTGGACACAGTACTCAACAGAGGACTCATGAGAGCAAAGTAGAGGGTCAGAATTGCCTCCCCTCACCCTGCTGGCCTCTCTGCTTTTGATGCAGCCCATTGTTGCTTTGCAGGTGCAAGCACATGTTGCTGGCTTACGTCCAATTTTTCATCCAGCAATATCCCCAAGTCCTTCTCATCAGGGCCACTCCCAATCTTTTCATTCCACAGCCTCTGGAATGGAAATCATCAGTACTGGTACTAATGATTTCTCCAACCCACAACTCAGTGATCATTTTCTGTGTAGCTCCCTGCCACACCTGACTGAAGATCTGTTGCCTTAGCCATTGATCCCACAACTCTCTGGCTGTGTTATGGAAATAACATAGATTTAGGGAAAAAATAGATTAAGATTACTATGAGTGGGGATTCTAAGGCATCCATGCATCCCTAGTCCTTCCTCCTGGCTGGGTAGAAGTGGCTTCCCAAGAGCATTTTTGATCCTTGATGCCAAGACCAAGCCTGTAAGTCCATAATAAAGAATGTCCAGAATGATCACCTTTGAGTTTGGGCCCCTCTCCTGGGCACCAAAAGCTTACAAGCATCTGTATCCCTTTCCACTTCTGTTTTTTAATACCTCCCCAACTTGGACGTCTCCTAATTTTTCCAAGGCTCAATCCCCAGATGAGATGAAATCAGGGGTTTCTGCTGGTGAACCATGGATGTGAAGGAGGAACCTAAAGGTGCAATGGCTGCTTCCCCCTTGCTGAAATAGATAAGAAAAATGAAGTTCTTCTTTGTCCATGTGATATGGTTTTGTAGCCCATTTCCCAAAAGCATCAAGCAGAAGCCAAAGAAAGTAATTTGTCATGCCTCTTCCTGCCTGCACACTGTGTGTGCATCATGGGGCAGACCTGCTGAGAGGAAACTTAGGGAGCATGTGATGTACCAAAAAGAGTCTGGAGAGGTTTTGGTGGTTAAAATTTACACCTCTGTCATCGGTTCTTAGCAGAAAATGACAGCCAAAAGACCAAAGTATCTATGAGGTAATTTAGAGAAACTAAAAGGTCCTCAAAATAACAGAGGTTTTGTCTCTGTAATCATACTACACAGAGGAAATCCATTATCTTATTTATGGTTTGTTTTTCAGGGTCAGAGCAGACACGGTGCTGTATATTGAGAAATACATGTTGTAATGCTGTAACAGGTTGGGCCACCTCTGTGGGTTTCTCATGCAATCCTGTATAGTTTGTTTTAACTAGGGTGTACTCACCGAGTATACAAAATCAGTTAGAACTTTACTGAAAGCCAGGCCAGGATCAGCTAACTTGCAGTGGTTTAATTCTGTAAGACAGTCCAAAGAAGGCTTTGAAAACCTATTGCAAGAAACAAGAACTCAAATTTAAGGGAACAGCAGATAAAAATGTCAGGACACTTAGTGTGTTTCATTTGGCCAGGAGAAGAGCCAACCAATTTAACTGAAAACATCTGCAAGGGATGGGTAGTATCTGCAGGGCCCTTGAAATCAGATTCATGAATTCCATCAACAGCTATCAACCAGATACTGCCACTCAGAAGCAAAGTGGTATTTTGCAAGCACACCATGTCTGCACAACAGAAATGAACCCAAGAAACAATTCCATCTTTATAACACATCACAAAGTGTCCTGTGCTTCCTCACCTGCTTTCAGTAATGGAAATACCGACACTGGCTGTGCCTTGCATCTCACCTACCTTTACGTCAGTTCCATGCAGTAGTCAGCTTTTGAGTGAGGCTCTTATTTCTGTCATCCACCTTCTCCTTCTGACCTATCTTAAGTGTCATGGAGATTAATATCTCCATAGAAGTGCTTCTTCATTGGCCAGAAAGCGAGTCAGGGCTGATGAAGATGATTGAGATTGGCTAACACGGAATATACACAGAGAGATGAAGACTCATCTGTTCAAAAGTGCAATGTCATCAGTTCTTGGTTATCCAACTTGGGGATGGCGGAATCACAGAAAGTTCAGGTATGTCTATCCCCAGACTTTCCTAATGGCTTTTCATGGCAGCTTCTGAGGAGTTATTTGGACAGCATTCTTTTCCAGAGGGCTTCAACATCACTTTCTGACAACTTGGAAATGAAAACCCAACTGCTAAATTACTCTTGAAGTGTTGCCAGTATTTGTGGTTTAATGGTTGAGACTGAGCATGTTTGGTTGTTTTCTTAAAGCCTAGACCCTAGAATCAGGTTATTTATTACCTGAGAATTCCATCTACTTTCATCTGAAAGCCCTTGTAGTCACCGGGAGATCACAGGAAAAAAGCCACAAGGGAACAGACAGGAAAGCATGTGAGTATAAAGAAAAAAAATAAAAATAGTTCACTAGTAATGATATTGGGAGCCTGATGATTCTTAAGCAAGTGTCTTGATTTGCTGAGTCTCACCCAGTTTTTGAGCAAATTGGGCTAGCTTGTCACTATTAATTTGACTGGCTCTTCAAGTCCTGAGGGCTTTAGTAATCTCCAGCCTTCTATCAGGCTTCAAAAGATGAAGGTGTGCACCTGAGAAACATGTTCTTCTATATTAGCCAACTTTTCTTTAAAATTAATATCCATGGATATTCTAAATTATTAATTTCATTAAGACCGATTTGGAAGTTGTTCAACCAAAATGATTCTTATGCTGGCCCATGGTCTCTTCTTGCATGTCAATGTGAATTGCTACAAGCAAACCTCATGCTGTGAAGGAAGTGGCATACCAAGGACAGAAAGTTTCCAGGTTTCCTGCCATGCAGGATCACACATTGCTGTTGCCGTGGGGTGGTGGGCATATACCATTTTCGGAATTTCCACACTCCCCCACTGCTTGCTTTCAATCTGAGTAAATCTGACCAATCCTGTGACTAGGCTGGTTTCAAGTGAAGGCGGAGTGGGATGGGGTGGGTGGATAGGGTAGGAATTAAGATAGCTAGAAATTGAGCATGAGATGGTTGGTGTTCATTCATATCAAAAAAACCTTGTCCATCCCCCCTTCTGAATACAACATCATGATCCCCTGAACGGCTAGACCCTGCCTATAGCTGTGTTGGCATCAAAATATCCTGGCACAGGCAGGCCGTGTCATAACATAAGAAGAGTGTATCTCCCATCTCTCTGGTTTACTGATAGCTGCCTCCAAGTACTTTGAAAAGTGCTGACTGAAGATACAGAACAATAAATCCACAGCTTGCCATTCAAAGCCTCAAGAAAAATAATAACCTTGAACCCTGTCCTGAAATTTTATCACTTCATGCTCCAAAAGGACCTCAATGTCCCAAATGGGCTATCCATCTTGAAAGACATGTTTTATTGGCAGCTCATTCTGACACAAAAGGGCTAAGAGTGCATGCCTGGCCTTAAAAATACCCACTTGAAAGTTTTCTGAAAAAAAACTTTAAAAGTCTGCCTGGCTGGTGGCTTGATTTCTTGCTCCACTACCAGTAACTTTGCATTTGCTGTGTCTCTTGACAAATTGATGGGCCAAAAAGCTTCTCTTCGGAAACTTCTTTTCCTCCCCAGCAACTAATAGCCTTCCACCTTCCTGGTAGGAGCCCCCAGGCCAGCTCTGTGAGGGCACCAGGCCAGCATGAAAGAGTGCTCTGCCACAGCAAATGGGGTTCTTTTAAACTATGTTTGCTAAATTAATTTTCAAGCAGCAGAAGGGAGCAGCCACAGAGCCACAAGACCCAATGCCAGCATGACAGATGGTGCAGGGAGGCCAAGGTGGGCCTGGCAGGGGGGCAATGGTGTGCCAGGAGCAAACACTGATGTGAAACCCTAACTTTACAGCTTCCCTGGGTCCAGCCAGCACATCCCACCTGAACACACCCACTGTGCAAGCCCTTGAAGGCTCTCAGTCATCACTTCTCTTGCTACCAAGTGCTATCAAGTACTGCTGGCTTTGCCAAGGCTTGTGAATATATTTTCTACTTACAGAGGATCAACACAGGACAAAACAAAGGCCTCCCCTTCTCTCAGGTTTCCCATACCTCATTGCAATCCTCACAGCCTTCAGTGCACGAGGTTCTGTCCAACTACCTCATTGTCTTACCTCTGAGGCATGCAATTATATTTGCTTCTGCATTTGGTTGCCTGTGATATCAGCTGCCCTCACAGCCACAGACCATCAATCTTTCTTGGAGTTGAGAACATCTTTCTCTCTTTTTCTCTCTCTCCTCTGCTCAAGCCAGTTTTTCACTCCAGTTTCTACCTGAGAAATGCTCTCAAGTGCTCTCAGTCCCCTCCTGTTGTACTTCTTGCCCTGGCAACTCAGCCTTGTTCTGTGACCCACATTGCTTCAGTTCAGCCATCAGGCCACACCCAGTGTGCTGGTGGTGTCTACAGGTAAGTAAATGGTCTTTTCTCCATCTCATCCAAGTACTTTTTAATTCTCTTCTGTGGCACTAAACTCATTCCTATTCATGATTCATTTTGCTTGTGTCAAGAGTTTACTTCTTTCATCTTTGCAGATGAGTAAATGTGTTTGCTTTTAAATCTGACACATTAGGCTCATCTTTTGTCACAATATTTATCAGCAAGCGAATGGGATGGCTACTTACCATCAGTAACCAGCAATGGTGGTGGCAGAGAAGAGTATGGTTTTCAAGGATGAACCAAGTTAACTGTTGTTACTGAAACACAATGACAAAAGCAAGGCATACAAGTATGTAATTCCCCCAAAAGCACTTTGACAATGTAGGTCAGAACTGTGTAACTTCTCCTCTAAACACCATCCTTAGAATAGGCTATCTGAAACATTCCTGAATTATTTTTTTTTTTCTTACAGGCAAGAGTACTTCCAGCATGCCATCTCATTGGAGAAGTCTCTAAAATGTTCTGATGAAGGTAAAGCTGAAAGGCATGTTCCTTCAAAATCTGAATGCTGTGTAAGGGCTGTGATAGGAAACATTTGCTACCCAGGATACTACATATTTCTCTAAGTAACTGTGTGCCCAGGTACATCTCTACTAGTTCTGTCAGCCCAAAAATAGGAAGCACAGCACAAATAATTTCTGCACATATGAACTCTTCCATCCCACAATGGCACTGCTTCTTCTGTACCCTCCATTTGGAAGGGTCCCTTGGCCACACCATCCTCCAGTGGCTGCACAGTGTGTGCTGATTACTGGTACTAGTGTTGCTAGTTGGTAGAGCCCAGGTGGCATTTTTTAACCTTTCTCTTTTGATTTCTAAATTGCCAATAGCTAGTGATGAAAACGAGGCTCAACGACTACAACAAATTCCACCCAAAAGAAATGCATCTTTCACTATGGGTTTAATTCAAGTAACAAACTGTGTGTGGGGATCACGGGCAATATACTGTGTAATACCACTACTCTTCTGATCAGTAAAGGTATAAGACTCAAAGACAAAACCATTTGGTTCTCAAGCATGCACTGAGAAAGGAGAGCAAATGCATTGAGGCTCAGCTAAGTGCTCAGACTCAGCTGTGAACAGGCTCAAACTCAGTGCCCAAACAGGCTGTGAAATCAAAGCTTGAGGTTGAAGCAGGGTCTTCCATTCCTGTTGAGGGAGACAGGAGCCCAGCGTTTTTGATAACATAAAGTGTACTCAGCTGCATAAAGGCTCCAGCTATCCATGCCAGGTCAACAAGAGACGAGACAGGGAAAGATATGCTCTGCCATCTGCTCATAGGATGGAAGGTTTGGGACCCAAATGCTAGGGATCAGACAGCAGGCCTGTCATCATATCAATTTAGTGATGCAACACACATTTGCAGATTTTGCCTTGGATTCCCTGAGTAAAAAACCCCACATTTATGAATCTTCCCTTGGATTCTCTGAGTTAAACAAAATGAAATATGTATTTAAAGGCTTTAATCTGATTTTCAGCTGCTGCTGTTTGTGCTATATACACATGCCAGTGCGAGGCCCAAAGCTGAATGGCAGACTTTAGTCAGAACATTGGTGTTTGGCTACTGTAATTATTTGTAGCATTTAAAATCTATGGAGTAGTTTGTGGACCCCCATGATAAGTGTATATTGATAGAGTAACTTGCTATAAAATGAATCTTGAAAAAAGTTGAATATCATTAAAACTTAGGAAATTAATAGAAAAGCATTTGCTTTAATTTTTCTTACCTAACTGAGGTCAATGTATCCATCTCTTCCTGTATATAAAGTCTAAAATGAAACTCACTCTACCAATGAAAGTATGGGAATGAATATGCACCAAGTCTTCCATAGCCAGCATCTTCCATCTAAGGAGCTGAGCAACCTCTTCATTATCTCCATGTTTAGAGAGTTTAAAAATCATGCTTTATTTAACCCTGGAATGAACAGGTGCCTGGTTGCATCGGAGGTTAAATTTGTTGGAATCAAAACACACTAACAAGTAACAGTCATTCTGAAGAAGGTATCATATCTGAAGGTAACAGGGCTTGTTCTTGTTTACAAAGTCCCCTTACAGAGCTGAAACAACTTGCCTGAGCAGAGAGGAGATGAGCTGCTGGCGACTGCCTGTCCTCCTGACAGGGAGCCAAGACTGCCGGTGCAGCACAGAAAATGCAACAGGAGACACAGGGAGGATGTCCTGTACCGCAGACAGGGCACAGGGCCTTAGTGGTTAAGATGACAACAAATGTGCACCTCTGTCATCAATCCCTAGTAGCAAGCCATATCCATGGAGAAATTTAGACAAACCAAAAAGGTCCTCAAAAACAAGTGAGGGTTTGTTTTTTGAATAATGATAATGTACTGAGGAAACCCATTATCCTATTTATGGTTTGTTGTTCAGACTCCCAGCCAACAGTGCACCATACTCCGTGAATATATACATTCTAATGATATGATGGGGCAGGACACAGATGTTACGGGTTTGTCACACAGTCCTGCCTGGTTTGGCTCAACCAGCATGTAATTGCCAAGCGTAAGAAGCACTTGCAATTTATAATGACTGCCAGGCCAATGTGTACCAATTGCTGTACCATGATTGCACATGACAACAAGAGAGAAGAGGGAATAAGAAGGAAGTGATAAAGGGAAGGATTCAGGGGACCAGTCCAAAGAAAAACAAAACTGAATTCAAAACAATTCAAGTTGACACCGTGTACAATTTTGTTATGTTGAAGCAGAACTGCAACTAATGTAATTGACTAAAGAATGAAAGGACAGTCTGATCTCAAATACTGTCAAAGACCACTTGCTCCTCTCTAGGGATGGCCAGGCAATAGAAAACCTAACAGATTAGGATTATATATCACTTTGCCTCTTCCCAACAGAACCACTGAGGTGGAAATGTGTTTCTGAATCATCATTCTCATCCTCCTTTGCTTGTGTGCTTTTGTAGCCAAAGTCTTACAAGATTTTAAAAATCTGGGCATTTTAAATGTACATGCCTTCTCCCTCAGGCCCATCTAATATGCTACTTTCCAAGCAAAGCTTTTAAAGGTGAGAACTATTTGCAATTCCCCTTGACCTTGATTGCAGAGTCCTTTAAATTCCTTGTCTCTAGTCAATCCTTTGAATATCTGAGGCACTGAAAATTAGAGGCCAATGTTGTTAGATGAGATTTTTTATGAATAATCTAGGTCTGCCCATCATGACAAATCAAACAAATGCTCAGAAAACTTTGATTAGAAGAAAAGTGAGTTGTTGACACAACACAAATAGGGGTTTACTTGTATATGGGGCTGGATTTTCAAAGAGCATTGATTTTTGCAACATTTCAGTGTTAGATTTCTACCTCTTCTGTACAATTTGGTGTCTTAAGAGATAAATGAAAGAAGGTGAGTGCCTGAACTGGGATCCAGACAGGCCTTTGTCCTCACTGCACAAATCTAACCCCCTCTTTATAGTAGGTCTGCCCTGGAGACAGCCTCCAAGGGATGTCTGAAACTGTGATGGAGAGCAAGCCAGCTCTTCAGCACTGTGGATAACTGAGGCTCACTTCCCAGCCCTTTTTTGTTTGGCAATGTAGACATACCCTTAGAATCCTTCCACTGTGTCTGTGACTGGACAAGTACATCCAGAAGCCAATTCAAACTTTGGGAGAGCTGCCTTATCTTCTTTTGGATACGCCTCTATCTCTCCATTGCGTATAGTGAGAGCCAAGGCAATTTGGTAACTAAATCTTCTTGTAAACCTTGCCACTTAAAAAAAGAGAGAAACAAACTAAGATTCTTGTGGTACTAATTTTTTTTTCTTTCCAAAATATTTGAAGATTGTTGAGGAATACGTTTGGTCCAGGTAGCTCAGTGTGAAGATACAGTGGGAGCTGCAGGTTGAGCTCTGGGTGGTGGGAGCCCAAGGCAAGAGGCCATGGACTGCTGACCCATTGCATAACAAAGGGCACAGGGACCTGTGGCATCAGCCAGGTGACCAATCACTCAGATATATGGCAGGAGCCAAGGATTCAACTGGAAGAATCAAGATTTTTTTGTGCACATCAACGCTACAGGTATAAAACCCCAGGATTTCTTTCATTCAGGATCCCTCCTCAAAGGTACCAGCTCAAGTTGTTGCTGTATCATTGTAGTGGTTTTGGCTAAACCACAACAATCATGACAAAATTTCTTAAAAGAACCAGAGGCTTGGGAAACCTGGGGTCAAACTGGTGAGGAAACCTGCTCTGACTGTGGAGTGGGTGTGTGGGGAGCCAAGGGGGACACAGGCGCCGCCCATGGCAAAGGGGCTTTGACCCAGCACTGGCAGTCTCTGCCCTTGGGATGTGACTGCCAAGTGCCTTCCAAATGCTCACACTGGGAAGTTTCCTTAGCAAAGAAGATGTTAAAAGTCAAGTTTATGAAGATGTTAAAAAGTCAATTACATTTCAAGCACTTTGGAATATTATTTTCTTATCTGAAATTTCATCCAGAAATACATTATTTGCATTAGTTATTGTCTGGTTCTGTTTGTAATCATTAAAAATAAAAGCAGCATTTTGTATAACAAAACTATATTGTGAGGAGGCAAAATGAACATTTTCTCAACAATCTATATGCAGAAGTGCTTTTATGCAAACAGATTCAATAATACCTACGAACACAGCTGACGAAAAAGAGGAATTTCTCTCTAGTGAGAAAACAGAGTATGTCTAAATCTCATCATGCTCCCTAATAGGGGAAGAAACATGAATTCTGTATTTTAGGGAAGTTATAGCTCAGGCGACTATCTAGGCTGTCAGGTCAGACCATACCTCCATGCTGTATGACAGCCACAGATATCTTTGATGTATTTCATAGAGAAGATGTATGTCAAAAGCCTGGCAATTGGCTTTTAACAACTGACAACTGACAAAGGAATGGCAACTGTAGAGTTCTACTCTTTGAAAAATATGAGGCTCTAGAACTCAAAAAAGAATCCTTTAGAACTTCAGAGAACATGGGTTAATATTAATGCAAAATTAGTCTTTTTTTTTTCATTTGGATTCTGTCAAGCAACTCACCAAACGTCCTGGATCCTCCCAACCTGAGGCAACAAATGTTATGTGTTGATGGAAACATGTCAGAAAAAAAAAATTAAACCATCTTCCTGTGGTAAATTTTGATTTTTATGAGAACCACATTTTCCATTTTTAAGATAGTATTTCCAAGCAACTCTTAAGTATGGCTAAAAAGCATATCCACAACCATCAGGAATCATTGGTTAGCAAATGGAAAGCAAGTTCAGGTTCAAAACAAACAATGTGGGTTTGCAACCTTTTGAGGTTTCATTGTAGGTATCACAATAACCAGCCCTTTTACCCCTAACACCCAACAGCAAGAATTTGTTCACTGTCTCAAATCGCACAAAGAAAACAAAAAAGTGAGCCCTGAATGCTCAACCACCAGCAATAAAATAAAAACAACACGAAACACATTCTTTGCACATCTCTCAGTTTTGACTGGTTGGGGTCCTGACTCATGAGTGTTGAAAGTTTGGGGTTGCCAAAACTGCTTTTGTTTGTCACTAATAATCACTCAACCCAAGGAACATGTGGTTTACTGTCTCATGCCAGGCCTCCAGTACTAGGGGCTGAGGTTCCTTGGTGAGACAGCCTCTCCCAGCTCCAAGACATGTTCTTCCGCATTATCAGAATATTTTATTTTTTTAAGCATCAACGGTAAAACAAATAGGTCTTTCCCTTGATAGACATTATGGGTTTTATTTTTTTTAGGATTAACTTTGTTAGCCACAGAACTTTTGCAATGTTTCAAGACCACTGATAACTGACCAGGATGGAAAAGAACACAAGTACATGCAGCCTGCTGTTTGTTTGGTTTTAATTGCTTTCTCTACTATGGCCAGAGACTTCTGGAATTATCCTCTTGGTAGAAATAAAGTTAGGCAGTTGGGCTTTTCTATCAAAATACTTAGCTGAGTCATAAGGGTTGGGGTAAAAGTAACACAGGGTGAGTTTAGAGTTGTATTGAACTGTCTGGTAAGCAAAGGTACATTCTTCAGAAGTGCCCAGGTAAATTGCATTTTCTGTTTTCATTCTCTACGCTCAAGGAAGACCTTATCACTCTATAAAACCTCCTGATAGGAGGCTGTATGAAAGTGAGAGTTAATCTCTTCTCCCAGGTAACAAGTGACAGGACAAGAGTAAATGGTCTCAAGTTGTGCCTGGAAAGGTTTAGATTGGATATAAGAATAATTTTCTTCACTGGAAGGATGGTCAAGCATTAAAAAAGGCAGTCCAGGAAAGTGGTGGGATCTCCATCCCTGGAAGCATTCAAAAATCTGTGGATCTAGGGACATGGTTTAGTGATAGACTTTGCAGTACTGGGTTAATGTTTGGACTCTGTAGTGTTAGAGGTTTTTTCAACCTTAATTCTATGATTCTCTGTTTCTGTGATTGTTAAAAGACATAGAGAGATTTACTCTGTTTTCAAATGTCTCCATGAAATGAGACAAATCATGCTCCAGAAGGAGGTTTTCTTTTCCCTGAGTCCTACAGGGAACTTACAGCAGCTGATTCCATCATAAGAGCAAGGTGAATCACCTTATGTGCATATATTTCTCATAAATGACATTTCAGGTCTGATAGAGACTTTGGTTATGGAGTAAGACTCTTTTATTACAATGCAGGTTTAATGGTTGGGGTTTCAGCTATACACCAAACCTCTGCTGTAATTCTAGACTGGAGAGGGAAGGGATTCAGAGCCTTATTAAATTCACTGGGGAGGCTAGTACCATTCTGCTCAAGCAATATATAAAGGATGTGGACTCACAGGAGACCCACAGACAACTGAGACACCTCTTGTTGTTCCCATACTTGCTTCTTGGTAGGAACATTGCTCTCAGAAAGAATGCACTTGCTCCCATGCCTGTCTCATCTGAGGGGGGTTTAAACCACCAAGGCACTTGCACTCCAAGAGTTCCTTGTCACTGCTACAGCAAAATTTGACTTTACAGTTCTAACCAAGCCTTGCTGCAAAATACCCTGTGAATGTCAGAGTGAGAAATAGAAATAAGAGGAGCATTCTGGCTCTAGCACTATAAACTGGCTTCTCCCCTGAAAACAGAGAATATCTTGGCCTCCTTTCTAGGCCTGCTCATGCATTTTACACATCTCATTTAAGCTGCTTCAGAGAAAATGCATAAACAGTTGTATTAGAGCTGCCAAAAGAGGATCCCAGGCCCATTCCTGAAATTAAGCCTTAAATGTTTTAGAAAGTGTCTTTCCATGTCTACCTTAGCATAGAGATCTTGGCCTGACTATTCATTGGCTGGAGCTTTATGCTGTAAGCCATGCTAAAAAGATGGAGGGGTGTAGGGGTTTAGGGTAAATCTGGGAGGAAACCTCCTAAGGGGCACTCCCTCCCCTCCCCCCAACTGGTTCGGAAAAAGAAACCTCCTCAGAGAGAAGTGGAAAGAACCCTGTTTATTAAACAGGCAAAGCACTCCCTGGCACAATAAATTGAACAATACCCAATGATAGGAACTTCGTGCCGCTCTGGAGAGATGACAGATTTAGGAAAGAAGTCCCTCCTGTAGGTGGTTGCTCTGTGTCAGTTCCTCCGGTGCTGGGAAATGTTGCTGTGCAGATCTTGGTGGGTTCCAGATGCAGCCCCCACGGCGCTCCCCCGGGTCCTCAGTCCAGAGAGATTTTTAACAGTTCCAACAGAAGGCGAAAAAGAAAAAAACAGGAAAGAAAAAAAGGAAAAAAAAAACCAACAAAAACCAAAAAACCAGGAGGAAAAGAAAAAAACCCCGAAGCTTCTCCCTCCCTGCTAGCTAGACACTAACTAACTACTAAAAAAAAACCTCTCCGTGTGTGTTGAATTCAACTCTCCAGGCCAGCCGGCAGAGGACAGTTTCTAAAACAAACTGCACGCCTCTCCCCTCCCCCAGCTCCCAGACACAACAGACGATTGGGGATACAAACATCATGTCACCCCAGGACAAGGGGAGATGTTATCAGCAATAAAGATATCCAGCAGCAGATCAGGTATTTCATCCTCAGCCATTCAGAAGTTCACTGCAGAAGTTTGCAGTGGCACACAACAGGACTCATGGCAGGTCCTCAGCCTGTGCATCGGTGGGGTCAAGCTGGCTTCATACCTGAGGACAGGCAAACCAATGGAGGTAGTCAGCAGTGGGCTTTGGGCTGAGATGTCTGCATTCCTCTAATGGGCTGATAAGACCATTTTCAGCATGAAGCAGTATGTGTTACTATATTGTCAAATACTTTTTTTTATACACAGGCCAAGGACATTGTCCTGCATGTTTCTGGGAAGTAAAAGTAAAATTAGCTCCTAACAGAAGAAATAGATTTTGTCTACATAAACATACTGATTTTAAATTCTGATAGTAATTTTTTTGTCTCATAAAGTAAATCTAATGACACCATTGTGTGTTTTTTTCTGACTCCGAAACCTAAAAAAAGCCAATAACCCACTAGGGAGTTCTAGCTATTTATTCTCCTCTTGATTCATATCCATTAGTGTATCAAAGTGGCAATTTTCCAAAGAGGCACTCATTTTGACAAATGCATTTTACTGACCCCTTTTACAGAGGCCAGACCTTAGAGGATATGTAGAAGTTTCAGTAGAAAATTATCTCACTGTTAAGTAGTAAGGACACCAGGTATCTCCATCTCAGCCATCCATAAGTCAGCTTGATTTGTCAGATGCATTGACTTTTATAAAAGCTCAGGGTAAGAACAGCCATGGGAATAACAAGCCTTGTCAGGTTCATTCCATATTTCTAGCAACAGTCAATAGCAAAGGTGTCATCTTCCTGCATGATTCTTGTACCTCCAAAAATCTTCCATTATTTACATAATGCCATCAGTCTTAAAAAAAATTCCAATAATTATGAATTCCAGTTTAAATAACTGCCTAATTGGAAATTAGGACCAGGATTTTCAGCATTAAAATCCTTAGACTGCAGCCATCTGTGATGCCTACACAATGCATCTCTCTGAGTAACTCAAAAGCTTTGTGAAACTGCAAACTTGAGAACACTGTTTATCTTCCTTCTCTCTCCATCTCCAAAAGCTGGGAGTGGTGACACTGCACACATCCTCTAAGGAGCTAAAAAATGTGGACTGACAAACTTGCAGCGGCAGAGTCCATATCCTAGAGCTAAATATGCAGAACTCTGTTTTTACCATGTACACACCTTCAGCTGGGCTTCAACCTGGGTGTTTGCCCATTCACAGCAGTTCAGGTGTTCAGCTAAATGTGAGCTTATCCTTATAGCCAATTTGAGGAACAAACAGACAGGCATATGGTAGACAATGCCAAATTTGATGATGTAAGTAAGCACGTCCACCTTTGAAAATCTGTTACAACTACTGTGCTTCACTAGGCCTGTTGTTTTACCTCTGTCTGGACTTTTATTTCTGTTTCTGCAAAATGTGATGTTTTCTTCTTTGGTTACACACTGGCTGGAGGTGCACGTACACAAACTAAGAGATCCATGCCTTTCTCCAAAGATTTGTTATCGAGCACTCACAGCAAAGTTGTTTGTTTTCATTTTTTGCATTAAAACTCTGACGCTTTATGTTGCCTATTTTTGCTGCTACTTAGAATTCCCCAGCTCCAACACCTCTTTGTTTTTCCGGTAATCTCTTCCTTTTCGCTGACCCAGATACCCACAGTTCAGAAGATGAGCCATATGGGGTGCACCACTGGTGCCTGTGGGTAACCTCATTCACCTCTTGGCCAACTGCTTTTCTCACTCTCTTGCAACACTTATCAAATGGGAAAACCCCCTTTGCAGAAACCCACCTCGGTCATCTTCACAGCTGGGTAAATCTGCATTTTCTTTAATTCTAGCATTGAAATCACAAAACCATAACAAATTTCCTACAATCTGGAATTACCACTCCTACTGTGGTGAGGAGAAAGGTGACAGGGTTTTAAAGCAAAGCAAATATTTTTGAAAGTAAATTCAGTTATGAGCCAGGTTTTACTATAATTTCCAGAGCAAAGTTATTAAAAGGAGTTGCAGAAAAATGTAAAGAACTGAAAATGGGCCAGTATCCTCTAAATGGTCCCAGGACACTACTTATGGGAAGAAGCTGAGTCTCTCTGACATGTTTTTGGTCCAGTGAGGGTGGGAGGCAGGTGCAAGATGTGGAAGACCACTTAAGGCCACTGAAAATAAAGACACAAGTATCTCACAGATACAGCTCTCAATAAGGACCTGATAGGAAAGATTTACTTCACAAAATGCCAAAACTCACAATTTCAGGTTCAGCACTCAGGGTTCTATGTTCATCCTTAATGTAAAAGACATGAACAATTGAAACTTCTTACCTACTAAGAGAATACATCTCCAAAAAAAAAAAAAAGTTCTGAGTATAGACAATTTTCTTAGCATTTAAAAGTCTTATTTTGTATTATTATTTTACTTAAAAGGCTGTTGAAATTGTCAGTGTTAAGTACAAAGATTAAACCTGCGCAGAAGAACTGGTATAAAACTATGTGTAAGCTAGAGAGGTACAGAAAAAGGGAGTAAAATAAAACAGCAATAAAACAGGACCGGATGTACTCACTCGTCACTAGACATATTACATGATTAATCACTTGTCCTCATTGTAACAACGAAGCCAGGAAATCCACAAAACCTCAGTATGTATGTAATAGTGCATTTCTAGCTAACAAATTACAGCTATCAAGCTACAGAGAGAAGCATGCACTACATTTACTATAATTTAACATACTGGCCTTGCCTGAAAACCTGGCAAAGCTTGCTACCATGCAAGCCCATAGCATCAAAGCTCTGTATTTCTGTAAGGGTGAAAATTCAAGCGTTTAGCATTTACATGAGATTCAGCCAGGAAGACCACAACCGGGGCAATTTGCGCAAAGTAGCTCATCGTGAAGGTGCTTGTGATGGTCCAGCCTGGCCAAAACATCCATGACTGTCCATAAACACAGCAAACATTCCAAACAGGTTGTGGTGGCGTTACCTGGAGCCAAAGGACAAGCCTGGCTGCATTTTATGTCAAACCACTGACCAGCCCTGCTGCCGCTTGGAAAGTATGGCTGACATCCGATTGTGGGCCACCCCGTGAGGTTCACCAAACCACCAGCAGGAGAGTGGTTATGCTGCTTTCTTCAAAACATTTTTGTGGCTTTCTTGGGAGCACGGTATTTGTCAGGTGAGTAGCACAGCCAGGATGGTTTTATCTCCTTGTTGCCATTATATGTGCTTCAGTACCATCCTGGAGGCCTCTCTTCTGCCCAGCTGTAAATAGAGTGTATGAAGAACCATTCTCTAGAGGGGCTGCAGGCATCAAAACACGTTTTAAGGCTAACAAGGAGCATTTTCAGTCTGAACTCACATACACCAAGAGGAAATACCCAGTTATTTATGTAACTCTACTTAAAGTATTTTTTATTTCTTTCAAGCATAACACGAAGAACATTTATACCTTTCATGCTGCAATTTTCAATCATGTCAACCCATGGCCAATACTTTCTCAATGGGAGAAGACTGCAATTCTGATATGGTTACTTCAGGTCTTCTCAAGGGGTGGTTAATTAGCTGTTAAATTAGCTCTCTGCACCTAAATTAACACATGACCACTTAACATGCCTGTTAACATCTATCTGCCAGACCTCATCCTCTGCCAATGACCTCTTTCCCTGGAGCCCCATCAATCAAACTCAGCTTGGCAGGAGAATCCTTGTGTGCCTAGAGGAGAGAGGGAGACAATTCCCACCCACCTCCCTGAGCAAAGGGCCAGGAGGCATTAGTCAGCTTCACAAAATGAGGAACAAAGAAGAATAAGACAGGAGACCTACACAAAAGATCTTCCAGAAGCCCCATGTCAGAGCTGAGCAGTGAATTCCTTTATTCCAGGCAATCACAGTGTTATAAACATCATGCATCTTAATGCAGTCTTTACTGTTGTGGCTTTTATTACAAAGTCGGGCCCTTGGGAAAACAAAACAAAAAGGGATAATATCATGTGGAACATTAGATCCTTTCGCTTCTAGTGTTATCTTTGGGAATTCCTAGACTTTCACATAGCCATAGGTTTGCTAGTGCCTTGAAGGTGACCCATCATGTAGAACAGGGAGAGACTTTTCCTCCTTTTGACTCCACACAGAAAGGTAAAAAATCCAGTCAGGTACTTAGAAGGATAAGATGGTTTGGGTCAGGAGGGACCTTAAAACTCATCTAGTTTCAACCCCTCTGCTGTGGGTAGGAACACCTTCCACTAGACAAGGTTGCTCAACCTGGCCTTGAACAATTCCAGCGATAGGGCATCCACAAATTCTCTGGGCAACCTGTACCAGCACCTCACCACCCTCAGAGTGAAAAATTTCTTCCAAATACCTGATTAAATATCTCCCCTTTCAGTTTAGAGCCATTCCCCTTTATCCTATCACTACATGCCCTTTAAAAAGCCTCCCTCCCAGTTCTCTTGCCTTTAGCTACTGGAAGGTGCTGTAATGCCTCCCCAGAGACTTTTCTTCTCTAGGCTGAACAGGCACAGGTCTCTCAGTTTGTCTTCACAGGAGAGGTGCTCCAGCCATCTGATGAAGTTAGTAGCCTCTTCTGCACCTACTTCAGCAGGTCCATGTCCTTATATTGGGGAGCACAGAGCTGAAATTGCAAAGTGATTACCTTCGAAATTATGAGGATTTTTCTACATGCGACCAGTTTGGGACAGTCCCTGAGTGATTCCCAGATTTGTCAGAAAAGGCCCACAGTTTTCACGCATTATTACAGGAAAGTATCTGAAATTGTAAAATATTAGTTTGATCGTATTTGGGAAACTAATAAAAATGCTAACTGCTGTGGGATTTGGTAAATACAAGAAGTCATTCTGAATGTCCAAAACTCTTCAGAAGACCCCCAGGATCATAGTTCCATTTTACAGACTGATTCCTTCCAACGGATTTCACCTTCTTTGAGGGTATCAAACCTTCTTCAGGGTCAATGAAGTGTCTGAAGCATAGGACTTGAGGTTGGGAGGCCTTTTAGGAACAGAGAATAGCATCAAAATCCAGTCAGGGAAGCAAAATGCAGAAATCCATGGAATAGGTGCCAAGGATGCACCTGCTGAAACGTACCAGTTAGACTGAGAAGATGGACAAGTTAAAAAGTCCCACCCAGTAAGGACACTACAACCAAAAAGAAAGAAAACCTTTGCAACCTTCACTCTTCTCAACAATCCAAGACTTTAGAAACTGCACATTTAAAAACAGATACAGAATTTAGGACACAACTGTGTTTGAATATTTGACTTGCAAACAAAAGACAGTCGGTAGGAAATGAATTTCAGTTCAAATTCAGTGAGCTCCACGGTCAAGACTGTGTTGCAACCACAGTTCATTCTCTTTAATTTTCTCCTTGCTAATTAGAGACAATTTCATGAGCTTTAGCTTTAATGCACTTCCAGTTTAATTACTGGAAAATGTTTACATTTTAGAAAAAAATGAAAACGAATGATGGAAACAACCAACCTTCTCACTGCTGCCATGTATTCAGATTAATGGTTATTTCCCTAATTAATCTAAATCACTCATCACTCAGTGTAATTTGGATGGCAGCAGGAAGGATGACTTTTTTGTGTACTTAAATTTTTTCTTAATATTTGTGGCAAGCTAATACATGGAGAAAAATAAAGGAAGTCGTATTTTAAACATGCAGATGACAAGATGGGCATATACCATAAGCAGTGCCATTCCAAAACCTGCACAAGGCAGAAAAACCTCACAAGATAATTTTAAACAAAATTTACCAAATTCTCTGAAACCGTGTCTCTAGGAGCCTCTCAAAAGCACTTTGGGCATACTGATGAGGACTCCTTGGGGAATTTCCAACACCCACCTCTTTATTTTCCCAGGCAGGAAAAGAGGTTTTGTTGAAGATGCCAGCATGTACTAAGGATGTTTCAGGCTTAACCCTTTGAAGACTCTGATTGCCCTGAAGATAAAATATTCGCAATGTGGTTTGCAGCAATAAATTAGGACACAAGCCAAGTTCTGAACCTCCTAAGCTACAAAAATGAAGAATGTGTATGATGTTGCCACAGAAATATTAGTTAAGCATCTCACAGTCCTGTAACAGTTAGCTTGGATGCTCTCCTATTCCCAGTGCCTTTTAACTGCCTGATTTAGCTGTGAACTCAAACTCTCTGATACATACTGCATAACATACTGTAAAGAGTTCAACAGGACACCTGAGTATTGTCATTTCTCTTGACATAATTTCCGTGCTTTTACAACTTGGTTTTCACTGAACCATATTCTAACTTCCTACAGAAACACCACACGTCTCTGCTGAACTACAACTTCCAGCAGAAGCAGATGGTTCTTTGCTGTATTTCTGTTCATATTGTTAGCATTTTCACAGCATCATGTCTGATTTTGTGTGGTTATCAATCCAGTTGCAGCATCTGTTCACAGCTCAATACTATGGGGCAATAATATGAAAATACAACCTTCTTAGGCCTTGATAATTTGCTATTAAAGGTTACCATCTATCTAAATTGAGACCTGATGCAACTGGGTGAGACAACTGGGATTTTGCCAGCTTTCCAAAGGACTGAGTCCTGCCCTGTTTCTGGAAGCCAACCAGCAGCACACTGCACACACAGCAGCACGAATTATGGAGTATGTGAGAGTTACATTATACTTCAGTATCATCTTAAAAGTTACTTTTAGATCAGCATAAAATCCAAGGGTTTTGCAAGCAGTAAATCTGGTTCCAAACCAAATCAACCACAGATTACTTTCCTACGGGAGTGAAAAACTCAGCCAAAAGCAAGTTTAGCTCTTCTTCACTGCTTGATGATTTCTGGTAGGCAAGCCTGATTCCACAGCCTCACAGCTAAGACTCCCCTTGCTGGGTTTTAACCACTTCCACCAGACAAGAATGAGTAGGCCAGAAGTCACATCAGGACAACAGAGCAGGGTCAAAAGAGAAGCTGAAGACGACAGCTGCAGTACAAGACTTGACAAGGGACAGAAAAAAGGTAGAAGCCAGCAACAGCCACAAGGAAAGCAGAGGAAGAGCCTCTGATTTAACTTAAAAGTTAAATGAGGTGGAGGCTGTACAAAATAAGAGATGGGAATTAAGTAGGCTACAGGGGCAAATAGCAGAAAGAAGTACCATATTATGACATACTTTCTTTTCTCAATATTCATCTGATTCCTGGTTGAAGCACTGGAATTTCAAAAACTTAAGTCAAATGAATTGCACAAGTGTTCTCTTTTGCCCTTTCTTAATTAAAAACAAACAAACTAACCCAAGTAAATGCACAGAAAGCTCCCTCACGGTCCTACAAACAGCAGCCATTTTCAGAGGAATAAAGGCAATGCAGACTGTATGTTCTGACTACATAAAGGTCCTAATTTCAGTTTTTGCAATTTCTGTGGAAAGGTGTTGTGTGGTCATGGATTAGATAGCCAGTACCCTGACCACAGACACGGCCTCACGCTTGTCACTGTTGGTTCCCTTGCCCCAAGCAGTCACACGCTTCATGGCTTGCCTCCACAGCAGGGGAAAGAGAGAGCATTTGATTAATATGGTGCTCAATAACCAGTAAGGTCAGTGATCTGGGTACATGTCTGCAGCCTTGGCATGACTCACTTTCCATAGCCACCTTCCAATTGGATTCAGTCACACCAGAAGTTCAGGCTAGGGACTGAGAGGACAGTCTGACCAACAGCAGCAAGAGATGGAGTGGCACACATGTTGGGAGAAGACGATGGACTAGCTGGAGACTTAACTCTCAATTTAATACACCAAGGTTAAACAAAGTGCATGGATACTGTTCTGTGGTTGAATGAAGCCAGCCAGAACCAGACTGCTGAATGAAAGAAAAATAAAGTCCAAGGCAGGAAGAAAAAAGCTAAGATTTATCTTCCACATGAATATCTTCTTTCCCTTTATGATAATCTTTTGTTTCCAACTCACTACTTGCCTTTTTTGAACATACTGAATTTGAAGAGTAAGTTATTTACTTGCTTCAGTTAACATATATTTTCCATGTGATTGACCATGAAGCATTATCCAAACAAAAAATCTTTGAAACAGATATGGTAATGAAACACAAGAATGCTCCTTTTGAAAGCAATCTCAAAATACTAAAGAAACCTCCTTTAAACAACCATTGCAAAAAAAAAAAAAAATCAAGGAGACTTACTCACGCTTACTGGTTTTAAAGTAACTTCAGCAAAAATTTCCTAATCCTTGAAATGAAACCCAGCTGAGAATAACAGATTCACAACTTACACATCAAAAGACATCAGGACAGCTATTTGCAACAGCAGTACTCCTAAATCTTAGAAATGGTACCTGTGCACATCATCTCTGCTCAGCATTATTATTCTAGGGTACTTGACAATATGCTGTTTGGTGGATTTCACAAGATTCCAAAACACCTGAGGATTTTGAAAAAGCCTGCAAAATGTCCTGTTTCATACATTTTCATTAGCAGAGTATTCTTGGATTTGTCCAGAAAACTAAAGTCAAGTTCTAAGCTAATTTCCCAAATATTGAATGAAGTGCCAAAGTCCAACCTCAGTCAACACAGAAATATCAAGGCAACCTTACTAACCCAGCTGCCAGGCAAAATGAAGCTGACTGGTTCTTACATCCCCCTTGTGCTGTGAGTAGAGCCCACGTGACACTTTACTGCATGTCAGTAGAACTGTAAGTCAGGAAAGGAGCATCCTCACCCCTTACAGGACTCCAGTTTAACTCTGTAAGAAGTATGCCATCTACTGATGCACTGTTTACTATACCCTTCCTCAAGTGTCTTCACACAGCCACCAGTCAAGAGTGGTCTTAGCTGTGTTGGCTGAAAAGAAAAATAATATTCCATGAATTTACAAGAAACAACAGCACTCCTGAAGCCAGTGAAATGTGTTTTATTTTAAGCCACTGCTAAAACAAGGACAAATTTAGTGCAACCTGGAGTTCATAATCTGAAAACTGAATATAGTTAAATTACTAAAATGGCAAAACTTGTCACCATTATACAGTACAAGACCTTCATATTCATTGAGTACAGTTACATAAACATTTAGTTATTCAAACTGCTTTTGGTATACAATTGCATCACTAACTGGGCTGTGAATTACTGTAACACTGCACAAATAAGCAGCATTTCCAGCAAATTATAATAAATTTTATTATTAAATACTGTTCAGACATTAGAACAAAGGCCCTCTAAAACTACAACACCAGCTATACAACAGGAATGTACAAAGATGGTACAAAATAAAGTGACTAAAGTGGCTGGGCTCTGTACCTGCCTCTTCAGAGCTCAAGTACAGTAAATGCTTGACAGTAGTGACTCTTGCTGAAAAGCCAAATTTCTTACAATAAAAATCATTCACGAATCTTGTATTTTTCTTTGCAAATCGACTGTCTAGAACTACAGGGGCTTGCGCTGGTGTCTACTACTCACTGTGTTCCCATTGTCTCCAAAAATTCGTCTCTTTTCATAGAAAAGGTCCCAGACAAAGTTACATTAAAAAATGTAACATTTAAAATCTGGTACCATTTTTGTGAGATCTAATTAGTCTCGGAATGTGGGTTTCTGGGTTTTGGGGTTTTGGTTGGCTTTTTTCTAAAAAGCGTACACAATCTTCTAAAACACAAGAACAAAGAAACTACAGAAATTGCATTCATGTACATCGTCTGAGCTGCCTTTTCACATCCTTGTTTTGAGACAGCAAATCCTCTTTGATTTTAGAATATGGGTTTGAGTTTTGTTTTAAGGCTTTATGCATACTTTGTATTATTTATGCACTCCGTTCTGAATGTTTAAACTAGTTTTAAATATGGCCACTTCTAACTTGCTTTATAGATGGACTATTTCTCAAAGTGCTTTTGCTACAGAATCTTACAAAACATCCCAACACTTCCATTTTTTAGAACACCAAATGTATTTATGAAGTGTTTGAGTGATTTCCCAAAAAATAACATCCTAGGGATATATTTTCCTCAATATAAAAATTAAACTACCAGGGCTTCCCATACAGAAAAAATGCAAGATGAAACAAACTCTACCTTATTATGTTTGTTTATAAAGCAGAATTGTCTGGTTTATAATGTGGCCCTTCATGTTTTTACAGTTTTCACTTACGTTTTTGTATTTGTGGCGAGGAGTTTTAAACAAACTCAGTAAAAGTGTAATTTAAAACCTGCATGAGCAAGGAACAGCTTTCTCATTAATATGGTAGACAGCACCAGTTAGATATAGTCAGAGTAAGGTTTTCAAAGATTATTAAAATGATTGAATTGTACTAACTTTGCCAGGCTAGTTTTAATGCTTTTTGACTTCATACAGAAGGAGAAAAGCCAAGTTATTCAGAACGAATTTAAAACAATTTGTGTAGAAAACTGGTTTGGTTCTTTTGCTTGTTTTCAGTAAAAATGAAGTCGTTTATAACATTTTTCTCATGAAAATTTGGAAACTACGCTGCTTTCCTCAGAAGCTAAAAAAACCATTTCTTCCTTAATGTAACACCAATCAACAGTTACACAACATATTTGATCCAATCTGAAAACAGGATTCTGTTTATAAAAATAATTTTCAGTGCAACTGTTGTCCACTTAACTTTCTGAATTTTGTGAGCTTTGCGAATGGTGCGATCTTCTGCCTTTCTCCAAAAAAGCAAATGAAAAGAAAAAGCGCTTCTCCAACTTTATAAAATCCATCATTCTTAATAAATGAATTAAAAAATGGCTGTTCCTGCAGTGTTTTTTGGTGGTTGCATTGTAGGTTTTTTTAAATGTACAGTTTTGTACATTTGCAATACCTTCAATATCTTTCTCACAGTACAGAAACACTTTACTGTACTGTATCCTCATGCCCTGAAATTCCACTTGGTGAGCAAAATTTAGTTGCGAGGCACTACTTTTAGCATTTTATTTCCTTGACATTTCAATTTTATAGGTAGATTTGTACAAGTATATTATTTCTGTGTTAAAGAGAAGGTATTATAGCCATGGAATTATTTCAAATTTTTGTCTAAAGAAATGTTGAAAATCAACCTTAAAAAAAGGGGGGGAAAAATAAATACAGGGGTTTGGGAAAGGAAGAAAAAATCCAGACAACATCTGCACAATTCTTTAAAAATATCAGCTACAAGAACCATCTTCTAAATATAGGAATTAAATAACTTCCCCTAACATGCTTTGAGCTCTGGAGAAAAATCATTCCTGATGCCTGGATTATACAAAAGACCTGAAAGTGGCTTTTGGTCTTTTTGTCAAATACATCCATTTTTCAATCAGTGAAATGATATATGAAGTGAGGAAATAAACTGAGCATATCAGAATTTTAATTTAATGGTAGAAGTTTGCACCAGGAGTTCACAGCAGTGAGATCTCATACGCATATAGATAAACATATCTGTGTGTATTCACATGTGTGAATACACGTATGTGCATATACAAAAACATGAAAAATCTTTGGCTCTGTGAGAAAGGTGAATTTTGTGAGATCCAAGGCAAAAAATCCAGATGACAAAAGAGGACTAAAACCAACCATTGTCTCTGCAAAAAGGCCAGTGGAACACTTTCCTGAAATACACAGAAACTGCAAGAACAGTGCTCTTATCACTGTGACACTTCATAGCAATTCATGGGGTAGGGGAAATCAAAACTGTACATACACCATTAAAACTCAGGAATAGATCTGGAGATGATAGCTCTCCTTGTATGGGATCACAAAACTGTGCACCATTATCAACAGTATATTTTTCTGTGAAAAAGCTATTAAGATCTTTCTGTTCATTCAAAATCAGTAACGATCTATGATTATTGGCCAAGTTTTAGGTGGCAACCCGGTAATCACCAGCACCTGCCTTTTTCTCTCAAAGGATATATAAAAAAACAAATCCCAAAAAACATTTTCAAACCACAGGATAAGTGAAGTTCCAGATTTCCCTTCAGACAGAAAGGCAAATCAGCAGCATTGGTGAGAAACCTGACAAGATTGCTAAAAATATTCAATTAAAAGTGCCTTTAAAAAAATTCAGCGAAGATAGTTAACAAAAATGAAAAATCAATTTGCAAGAAATTTCCCCTTTACATTTTTATTAGCTATCTTTGCTAAACACTTCCATGCTCACTGAATAACTAAACTGTCTTTGTTCTTGAAAAGAAAATTCATATGTGGCTGCTTTGAAATTAAGAATTAAAATTATTCAAAAAGATGGCCTAACTCATCAGAAATCTCTGACTTCTACTTTTAACACATCTGCATGAGAAACTAACGTACAAATTCCTTGACATGGAACTAATGTCATAGAAGTATCTACATACAAAAAGCCTCAGTAAAAAAATTAGCAATTTAAATCTGACTGGCAGAAAACCAGGAAACCTTGCTCAAGAATTAAATATGAAATTATGCTCAACTTCTCACTCTGCCCTTCTACCAGAAGTTACCAGCTCTACCAAAGTCAACAAATTCATGCCTTTGCACCTCAGCAATTTCAGAGCAGGCTCTTCCATCTTCACATCAAGTTAAAACTGATAAAGGTGGCTATGAAGCCGACTGCATTAAGGGGCTGTTGAGAAGGTCACAATTTTCTTCCTGGCAATACTGCTCTTGGGCACGTAACACCTGGACAAGATGAATAATTTTTCCACTGTCTGCAGCAAGGTATTCCAGAGCACATTCTTGCTGAAATCAGTGCTCTTAGTCCTTCTGTGAATATAGCACAGGTAAAAGTGGGAAAAAGAGCTATCCTGGCTCAAGGGGAATCCTGTATATCATGTCTGAGACTGTGAACTACGATCATAGACAAGGGTTGTTCATAAATATCTCAGTGGTATGAACACAGCAGGAAATACAAGTTATGAGTGGGTGGACAACACCAATTATGAACTGATTAAACATACCATGTGCACAGTATCACAAAGCACAGCACAGCTATTTTGACTTTCACCTCAAAGTCTTTTAATGCTGACTATTACTTAAACATTCACTAGTTGAATTTTACTTTACACATCTGTGTTCCTTCTATCTCCTTTCAGAAGAGGAATGAAGTGAAGAGTGTTGCATCTTTGGATTTTTCAGACATTTTCCAGAAGCCAATCAACCAAAGATTTACTGGGAGCTTGCTCTCCATCAGATGCCGTCTCTAACATTTCACAATATTTCAGCACTGCTTGCAAGAGATCTCCAACTTTCCAATCTCTTTCTCTCAGTCTTCTGGAAAGCTAAAGGGGAGACAGGGAAACACAAAACAAAATATTTTGACTGGGACATCCTGATTAAGTTACAGAAGTTAGTCTTGAAACTTAGGTCATAAAAGATGAGTTGTAATGAGTTAATTATTATTCTCACATCTATAAAAACAAAAACTTCTGCAAGATTCAAGCACTTTTCTTTAGGGCAGTCTTCACAAAACTTTCTTCTGGAGGGAGCACCATTTTCAAATTACGTGGTGCCACAGGTATGAGGGCTGTGGTTCATCAAGACTGCAGAAAACAGGAAATTCTGAACACAAGATTAAGACATTTGCCACCCCTCCCATGCCAATAATGCATGTATAAAAAGACAAAACTCTGTCTTAATAAAAGGATGTGGATTTTCCTTTCACAACATATAGTGTGGTCGGGGTGGCACAGACACTACCCTCAATGAAAACAGTGTCTTCAGAGTTGGGAAATTATAACATCTTGGGGAAGAGGAAAAGGTGATGATTAAGTTAAACTACCACTCAGGAGCAGAGATCAGTGTAGCTGAAAACATTTCTTTTCCCCCAGGATCCAAAGAAAAAATCTTCCACTGCTGATGTGTCAAGCTCAGCTATATGTGTAAGAAAGCATACCCTAAGGAAAGAATGAATGAATTTGACAGCTTGTCCAACAGTAAAAAGCCTGAAAATTTTTAGTTTAAATAAATAAATAAATGAACAAATACCCACACAAACTATTCTCTGTAGCTTTCTGGACACCTTTCAATGCTGTAAACACAGTTTTCACACCCTACTTGTTCTTTGGAGTTGTAAGTTTTTTCCCCTTTTTGTAGTCCCTACCAAGACATTCCATATATTAAGTTTAAAAGAAGTTGTACACAGTGTTCAGGGAAATATTTTTCACAGCTACAAAATTAAAAATTCATATAGTTTCTACTATGAGACCTGTCAGACTGCAATATAAAGTTCTAAGAAAAATACAAAGGAAGACAATCTTTCTCTGCTTCTTTACCTAGCTGATATTCCAACTGCAACAAGGCAGGTGGTAGGACTGCCAGAAAGAGCATAGGCATAAAAACATGTATCAAACAATTAACTTCTTGAGAAAACCACTAACTTGGACAAGCAAAAAAAAATCCTCTCTAATCCTGAGCATAATTTATTCTGAACACTGGAAACTTCTCAGTGAAAAAAAAAAAAAAAAGACATCTTTTCTATATAAGAAGAGACTGAAATCTGTAGCTATTTCTGTGAATTTTAAAGGAGAGCAGAGGAAGCAGGAGTTTTATAGTCTACAACATGCAATTTTGTAAATGATGCTTGTTGGTTTATAAAAGAATGGTCATTTTTCTTTCCTCTGCCAGAGGAAAGTGTGGCTAATGTCCAAATACCTACTTCAGCAAATACAATATAAAACTTTTGTCCAAAGAAGTTTTCCACCATGGCAAAACTACAGAGCTGGCATGTACATTTTAATTTTAGGTTTAATCTCACTATTTCTTTAGATGACCAATCTGCTTCTTACTGCCACATAAATGAAATATTAGAGTTTTCTCAAAATAGGAGTCTTAAAACAGCTAGGTAAGGTCTGATTAAAAATTGAATACATATGATTTTTTTAATCCAGGCACTTGCATATTCACACTGTCAGACATATCACAGAAGTCAAGAACTATCTATTCTAATTTACTGGTTTCTTGTTATCCTCCTAACAAATGTATTTTGTTTCCGGTGAGAGCCAGAAATATCTAGCTATTTAGCTTCTTTCTACCTCAAGTACCCTTAAGTAAGAGTTCACACCCAGCCTGCAGCAAGAAATACCCTGCCTGATACATGCTAGGAGCACTTCTGCCTTTTATGCTGTCACATCGCATTGGTGGCTCATTACCCCGCTGTGATCAGCTAACACAAGCCTTTTCTCCCTTCCAGAACTCCCCAACTGCTTACACAGGAAATTGCTGTTTCCGACGTGCTCTAAGCCCGGGCCGGCTCCCCAGGAAGCCGAGGTAACCCCCGAGGGTCCCCAGGCGATGTCCCAAGGCCGCGGCCGCCGAGGGACCGGGACACCGGCCACGGATCCTGCTGGGCTGCAGCGCCCTCTGGAGGGGCTCGCTCAGCTTTACAACACCCGGGAATGACTATTTCCAATTTAACTCGGTCTGTGTCAGAGATCATTCCAATCGGGAAGTGGGAGGGAATAAAATACAGGTAATCAACTCTGCCTCCGGGGAGGGAAACAAAATTTCAATTTATTTTAACATAACTGCATCTGGAGAACCAAAAATAATCTATAAAACTAACAGAAACAATTAACTACTGCAGCATTTTCAGGACTGCATAACTGCTACTGCTGGAAAATTTCACCTTCAGGTGTCAACTCAGTATCAATTTATGACTGAGGTGTCAAGTAGAAAAATATTGTAAGTTTTTAGGAGGGCACACATAACAGACACTGCTGGAGCATTGGCTCAAATCTCAGCACCACAACTTTGTAGTCTCTTAACTCAGAGCTGGCCAAAGAATGAGAGACTCAAGGAAAAATTAAAAGAAGAGGCACCTGCCATCTCTTTTCTGTCTTTCATATTGTATTGTTAGACACACGTGTCTCAGATACACAGAAAATAAATTACTATTAACACTCGTAGGGTCCTACCACTATCCTACCCAAGTATTTGCAACAAGCATGAAACAGATGAACAAATCTTCAAAAGAAGGCAAAAAACTTCATGAGGTCAGAATGACTGTTATCCCTCCCCCAACTCATTCACATCCAAAAACCTTCAGAGAATGCTCAGCCAAGCATGTGAGGACAGAAAAAGTGATATATTTTCTTCTTTGTGTTAAGGCACTTATAAACCATAACAAAGAAGAAACATATGAATATAAGGAGTAAAACCAACAATTTCAAACAGCACAGAAATGGAGAAAAGTATTCCCAAACTGCCTTCCAGTTTATGGAAGCACAAAGTCCAGTCTGTCATAACTAATGTATAACAAAACATATTCTTGAAATAATTGTAAATCAAACAAACCAAGCTCCAGAAAAGGAGCATAGGGCATATATTTTTATATGTCAAAAAAACATTTCCAAACTTTCTGGGTTATTTCAAATAAGAATGCAAAACTTGCTACTCTCAAAATCAAATACACATGCCATACAGTTACACTGGCAGAAAAACACCCCAAAATTATCATTCTCTGCGTGTGCTAGGAAGGGACGAGCCTCTCTTAGGAAAATGCAGACCAGGTATGATCTGGACTGGCCTCCAGGGACCTTTCACATTCTTCCCACAAGTCTCCAGTAACTAAGCACCATCAGTGCACACATCCATCCAACTCTGGGAGTCTGTTTTGTCATACTGACCTTTACCTCCCAGTAACTCCCCTTTTCTCCTGAAATGATGATGTAAGCTTTGGAAAGCCCCAAGCTGAAAAGTCAATACTAAATTTCAGAACTGATAGCAAACTTTTTCTTCCTTAATATACTGCTAAGTCTGTTAAGTCATTTTTGCCAAGATCTTAATTATTAAAATCCTATTAATGGCATCACATTAACACTTTTTCACATTATCAGGTCACAAAATATGAATATTTTATCATTCCTATGAATGAGTTATCATTCCTATGAACCTCGTCACTAGAGACAATGCCTATATATCTATTAAGTTAGCCTTTCAATAACGAGGTAATGTTAAAGTAATTTCTTGGTTGATTAAAAAATATAGGTTTAATGTAAGAAGTTATAGATTATCGTATGTAGTTTGCTGTGCAGCCATGAAAGAATAGGTTTTATGGTTTTATTGGAATAATAAGTTTCTCTTAAGTGTTTCTGATGGAAATACTCAGGGCAGTATACTGAGCCTTTCCAAAGAGACACAAATTGCTAAAGCCTAGTTCTTTGAAAGCTTGATCAATAAAATGAAAGCAAAGGCACCTAAGAATAAAACAATCTTACTGAGAGTTCTTTTTAATAGCTTTGGTTTTAGCTGCTTACAGAATAAAGATATAATAATTACTTTGAAATGAAACTTCTTTCTAACAAGAAAATGTATCTTTGCAATCAAAAAAACAACAACAACAACAACAAAAAAAACCCCTAGGCAGAACATGTTAATTTAGAAAAAAATTTGCATAACCAAGTTCTGGGAAAGATTCAATTTATAGACTAAGTAAAAAATGCTTGTAAAAAAATAATTTTCACCAAACAGAAATGATGTAATTGCATCCTTTTTGGAGTAAAATACTTGTAAGTGAAGAAGTGAATCGATCAGCTGTGATGAATACTGGTTTATGTATGGCATATACAAAGGCTAAACATGCTGTTCCACTTCGACCCCTCAGGATTTAAACAATGATTTTCCTCAGCAGTGCACAGCAAGTGAAGTAATAGCAGCTGGTATATCACAGCAGACAGAAGCCAAGGAAATCCCTCCCCTTTCCCACCACCCATCAAACCCAAGTACTTACAGAGACGAATTCCCTTGCAGCGCTGTCGCGAAAGTGAAGATCAGACACCTCTGTTTCAGAAGCTGCCAGCCACTGGAGGGCTGCTCTGAGCTGCGAGTCCACTAGATTTGGTTCCAGATCAATATTCCTTATTGACAAAGTCTTTCGTTTTTGCTCCAAATCTAACATTAAATATAAAACAATCAAAGCTACAGCTTCAAATTGTTTCCAAAAATCTCTGCAGTTCACTGTTTATAGACTGTATTATCTTTAAAAACCTCAATTTAATATACACAGATAGTATGAAAGGAAAAAATTAGATTGGTCTCAAGTGTTTCAGCACCTTTCCATTAGGAAGTACTGTTTATCCCATTTACAACTGTGTGGAAACATAGCTAAGTATTAAAAGATACCTAAACCATAATGTATATTCCAAATTACAAGAAATTTATCACAGACTTTCATAAAGTGAACAGCAATGGCTCTCACATGATCCATCAGTTGCTCCCATTTCCAGCTGCTATTTTTTGCTATGCCTGCATCTAACTGATTTTTAAAAGTGTGTATTTCTGAATTCTTTCCTGCACTGATCAGACTGCCTCTTGAACTTTTCCAAAATACATTGCTGGTTTTACTGAGACATATCCAGTTTTTCAACATTTCTTTTACAGCATAAGTTCCAAAAAATTTGTACAGCACTGGAAGAGTAGTTGTGTTAATAACATTTAGGATCTACAGTATTGTCAGTTTCTGTTCCCAAGCTGAGTTTCTGTATCCAGCTACCACAGAGATCCTTTGTCACACTCCCAGAAACAACTAGGCACGTACGTAGTGCTCTCCAAGTTGGAGTTACTGCTTCCAGACTACTGAACTTGACTCTAGAAACATGGAATTTATTTGCAACAAAAACATATATTCGTGTTGAGTTTACCTCAATCTCACTACTCTTCTAACTAAGCTGATGAAAATTGAGGTATGTAAGGTATTCATTCCTAACTGGCAAAGTCAAGCAAGTTAAAACAGATTCCCCCAGAAGTAAAAGCAAGAGAAAATTAACTAGCAAAACTGTCAAACAAAACTGTGCTTTTGTGGATAACAGATTATTTGTCCAGGTGCCCCAAAATTTAACTTCTTTATAGGAGAAAGAACAATTTAAAAAAATTACGACAGTGGGTAGAAAGCTTTGTGTTACCACATTGCTGGGAAATTCTGGTACATTTTTTAGTCTTATAAAATAGATGTACATTTGATAATAAGGCTTTGTTTCAAATTCTTTGGTGAACAAGGCACAGCTTAGAAAAAGCCAGACATTCATGGGTATGACATGAACAGGTATGACTTGAACCAAATGTACAAGACCAGGTACAAAGGTTTTCCATCTAGCTCACTGTTTAAACAATCCTACAATTACACAACATAGAGAGCCTGTTTAAAACAATGGTGAGAGGGTGAGGAACTTACACAGGAAAGATTTCACTAGAAAATCCTTAATACAGTATAAAGCAGTCTGTTGCACTACAGACAGTAGGTGACACCTAAACCACGTAAAGAAAAAATCCAATCACTATCCTAATTGAGCAACTTGAGTATTTGAGATGCCAGAACCTTTTAAAGTCGAGACCAAAAGAAAGCAAAGACATATTGATAAAGCTGATGAAACCTACAGAGCAGAAAAAAATTTAATTATTCTGAGGAAAAAATACTCAATAACTTAGCTTTATTTTCTTATATCCTTACAGTCACATCTGATTCAATAAAAGTAAGAGATGTTGGTCATTTATATACATTTTCCAGGAGCTTAAACAGAAAAAAAACCCAAACCAACCAAAAAGCTCTAAACCCACACATCTTTCTGCTTACATTAAGACTACCTGAAGATGCGCAACAAGGCTGCACATCCTCTGCACGGAAGTAGCAGAAGCTTCTGGAAACACTTTTATCCTCAAAATATACCCAACACAAAGAAGAGCTCTGTTACAACTTGTTCTAACATCAGCTCATTTTAAAACCATCTTCACACACTGTATATTCAGGCTGTTTTCATTTCAGCTAACCTTTGGCACATTAGTCAGACTGGAACCAGAGCACAGAGATCTTCTACAACCCACAAAGTTGTAACAAGATTCTGGATAGACTCTATGTTATATACTTCACTAAGAAGAAACAGAGAATAGCAAATGCATCAAATCCAAGATTAGTAGTGTTTTTCATTACTCTCTCGCAGGATTAATGTGTCCAGTTTGAGTATTTCCTTCAGCATGCTGAATGCAGCCTTGTGGATGCATTGCCATGGCTCCTCAACAAATATTTTTTTAAAAAGTTAAGCTCTGCATATAAATTCACGCTTTCAACAAGCTGATCAAAATTCCCTACCTTATGTTATTAAATTCATGTAAATATCAGTAACTAGCACTTCCCAAAGGCTGCAAATTTCAGTGCCTTAAGAGGATTATGTAGAGCATTAATCTAAGAATATATTCTGACACTTGACTGACATTCATTATGATGAATAGGGATAATAGAGTTGTCACCTCGTTTTGCAGACTACAAAGGCAAAGAATTAACAAAAAAATTAACGCACAGTGCACATGACAAGAACAGTAGTATATGCAGGAACTGACATTACCTTCTACAGCATCCTTGGAATCTTCATCTTTATCTTCTGTTCCATCACTGTATTTTGATTAAGAAAACAAAAATATGAATACAATCCAATATATGCACTAAATGTCGTAAATTATAAGACCGTAATGAAGGTTAAACAACAGGAAGATCATAAAATAATTAAGGAGTGATCATGAAAAGCAGCTTTGCTTCTCACACCATTTCATGTTGTAGACTTATCATCAACTTCTCAAGATTTGCTCTTAGGAAAAGAAGGGAGAAGAGAGAAACAACAGAAAGGTGTTAAAGGCACTACTTATTGACTTAACAGTTTTGCTTCATACGTGGAAAGGTTGAGCCATGTTATGTCACAGATATGAATAGCTACAGATAAGCCATAAGTGGTCTATAAAACCAATTACTAAGTAATTCTGAAAGTTTACACAAGTTAAAGGGGAAAAAAAACCCAGAAATCCTGTAGGAAGCAAGCTCTAGTCTGCATGAAAAAAAAATAAAGACTTGTAAAACTGCAGGCAAGAACATGCAAAAAAGGGACCATTTTGCAAGCCAAACACATTCATCAGTTTTAGCACAGAAAAATGTAATCATTCAGAGTGGATCAATTAATTAAAAAATCATAATGTGATTAAATGAGAAGAATGTGAATAATGTATCAGCATAAAAAATATACTGTATTTTTATTTTCAAAAATGATGATTTCATGCATTAATTACGAGGAACCCATCTGGTTTATATTTCTCAACTCAACCAACCTGTCTGATGTTGGAAACGATAAATTCTCCTCATACATATCCCCTTCTAAACCAAGACTGCTCCAGCTACTGCTGTTACCATTACTGCCAGGAGAAGAAGAGAAGACAGCTGAACTAGAAAAAAACAATAGCTCAAACTAAAACCTTCATTTTCCTTACAACTCTTTTGTCAAGACATTTAATGCAAGAGCACCGAAACTTTCTAGACAGGTTTTCTGGATCAAACATGACTCTCAGTGCTATCCAGAGCAGTAATGTGCACAATAATGCAAAACTAGCAGGTTTCAATACACTGGTGAAAGTATTAATTTGAACTCATTAATTTTTCAGATCAGTGCTAGCAGGAATTCTGTCCTCAGGTCTAAGCACATCACTTGTTATTTATAAAAGCTCAACAATTTCAAAAGGATTACTCATAGGAAAATGGATTACATCTGTATTATTTGCTTAAGGAGTAGCTAACAGTGAATAAAATTACACATTGTGAAGACAACTTCACATAAAAAAATCCTTCCATCTCATTTCAAAAACCCAGTGACGATCTTCAACAGCCTGATGAGAAGGAATTCCTAGATTAAATATTTTTTTAAATTCTTAATATTGTTCTGCAAGTTAATCTTTAAAAAAAATAGGAGGTTTATAAATCTATGAAAAAAACACTGAAAAGATTACTTCACTCACAGTTCACAAAAGTATTGCATTTATTCTGTTGACTACATTCAACCCAATGCAAAGCACTGAAAAAACTGAGCATGTTCTTACACTTGTTAATTTTGGTCATTATAAATAGCACAGTTTGTTAAGCCTGTCAATATATATAAGATTGAGCAACTCAGTATGATTAAATCTCCATTCCCCAACTTCATACCTCCCCCAGAGCATGTCTGGAAGCCTTCCAAGAACAGGACTTCCAAATATCCAACATTCTTCAAGAAAGCAGACTGTCTACTAGAGATGGCATGAGAAGCCACGGAGTAACTGCAGAGAACAACTGCTGCAAGAAGATGCTTTCTCCACCTAAGCCTTACGTGACTGGTAAAGTTCATTTCCACTCATACCACTCAAGCCAAATAGCAACATGGTGGAAGAAAACATTTGAAGAGACAGATGCTGATCTCTTTCAAGTGTTTGCCAGTAACATTATCACCTATCAGTGACCCTTGCTCTCCAGCATGCCTGCTTGGATCCCAATTTCAAAACAGTGAACAGCAGGTTAGCAAGTCTACAATATAAATACACTCAAATAACATGAAAAAAGTTTAAGAAGTTTCAAGTGCCTTATTCAGTACATTGTTGCTTATTTAGACTACACGTCCAAAGAAAATTCAAGGAGTTCTCTTGTTATGCAAACAAGAAAAAGAAAATCAAAGAGCAGAAGCTTCTGAAGAAACCAACCTGCAGAGAATGCAAATGTGGTCCAAAAAACATTTCTTGAGCTACTGTGTGAGACTATCACACTCCACATGAAGTATTAAAATAATTTGGCTTAAAATCGTTAAATTACAGGCATAAAAAAATTTTATATAGCCTACTGGTATCAATACTTTGCACTCACAGTGCCTCTTTCACTGGAAGTTACAGATGCAGAACATAAATAGAGGTAAAAGCTGCCCTGGTTCTCAGACTGAAGGATAAAGAATTTGTAATCTAACAGAATAACCTCTGCACACTACTGTTCTGATTAGTAAGAGACTTAATGCACTTTACAAAGGTCAGTCTTGGTCTGAAATAATCATATACATATTGAACCATATGATTACAGTGAGGTGTGAGAAAGGTATGAGACCTTTTTCTAAATAACAGCCAAATCATCAGTCTTTAAAATAAACTCCTGCACCCAAAAAAACAAGCAATAAACAGACAAAGGCATCATAATGCCTCTGTAATAGCTTATGCAGCTCTTCAACAAGAGCCAGCAGAAGAGTAACAAGAAAGGCAAGAGACTTCTGCTCCGAGTTATAACCCCACATGGATGCTGAAAGAAAAGCCTATGTCTACGCCTATGCTTATACCTACACATCAACTAAAGAGAAAGCTTAAGAACTTTTTAATTCTAAATTTAAGTCACTAGATTTAGGCATGAAAAGCAAAAGACACAAGCACCTCCCTGCATAACTAACTAGCAAGTTCTCTAAATAACTTTCATCTTAATGGAGCTGCCCACAGGAAGCAGTGAATTAATTTCTTGGTTTGCATGGCTTTTGCTTTACCTGTTAAACTGTCTTTATCTCAACCCATGACTGTTCTCACTTCTACTCTTCCAATTCCCACCCCCATTCCACCTCGGCAGGAGTGACAGACTGGCTGGGTGGGGCTTAGTTGTCAGCTGGGGTTAAACCACAACAGGGTATTATTACTGAATCTGGGCTTGTTACAGATCTCCCCCGCTATCATCTTTTACACAGGGCAATAATCCCAGCTCCTTCCTTCCATCTGATAAACCTCAGCAACACAAATGAACACAAGTGCTGTTACCAAGCCACAAACAGTTCTGTAAAACCAGCTGATTAATTTGCACATGCCTGTTTCCTCCATCAACACCTTGGTATCCAAATTATGCCTCCCCTTCTATGAGTAACATGTTAATTCAGGTCATTCCTCCTCTAATTAGCCACAGATTTACTTCCAAGTTATATAAATTACCTTCTTTTCATTTATATCTGTTTTGGAATGATAAACAAATAACAAATACAACACGAGCACTACTGGTCCAGAAATTTTTTTATACCTTTTCTCATTATCAACTAATCTATATTTTATTGTGTATTTTTAACTGCAAATATAGCAAATATTCTTCCTTATACTCAGATTTTTATCATCATTTTCACTTGTTCAAGAGACGATGTTTTACTAAAATAACTCTGACTTAATGTACTCTTTTATAAAATTATTAAGGTATATAAGTGACAAATTAGAGTAGTGGTTTGATTAAATCATTTAGTTAAGCTAAACATGAAAAATACTGCAGACATTTAACTGAGTACTGGTTCACATTGGTACCAAATAACCTATCTGGATATTACTTAAGCAAGCATGTCTCCCATACTTTCTTTAATCTCAGCAATGCTGGAAGTTCTACCTAAAGAAAAAATCTCTCTCCCATTTCTGCTATTCTTCAACAGAAAAGCTGGAGTTTATTAGTTCCTCATACATTCCTTATATAGAAGCTCGGGGCACAACTCTCAGTATAATTCTCCCTGGAAACAGGCAGAGACATTGCATTAGAACTGCCATTCTAATCTTTGTTCGTTATCAATCAGCCAGGGACAGTGCAGTGAGAATCTCTGTAGAAAAAGTTACTACCCTGAACAAGTAAGTTCCAGTACTACACACCTGCAAGTCCATGGCAGTATAAAATACTCCAACAACGCCAGTTAGAGCAGCTTGTAAATTCCACTCCCAAAAAAGACAAAAATAGCTGCAAAAGCTCATCACGTAAATTGAGCTATTACTTTTTTTTCAAAAATAAATGAATTTATGTAAAACATTTTCTCAAGGATTAAGTTTTAATATTTTAGCGCACAACTTATAAACTGTATTCTCTAGCTGTATTTTACAGAGGATGGTTGTTTTTAAAATGCTTACATCTTTTGCTAAGCATCTTTCTGTAAGCATCTTTTACTTAAATTTTATATGTACAGCTTTACGTGATGTGATTCCCTGGCATCAATGACAATGGACTCTCCATATATTTCACAGAGTATGAACACTCATGGCCAACAACATTTTGTAAGAAAACAAAATCATAATATTAGAGCCATTTTTAATAAAAAAGTCATTGTGGGTTGAAAACAAAAACAATCTCTTCTCCCCCAAACCCTAGGAGAAATATGACTTGATGACAAGTTTTTGATGTCAAGGTAACTGTTTAACTATACTAAATCTTTATAGTTACCTGTCACTTAGATGAAGAAAACTGCTGCTCTCATCAGGATGTTCATCTTCAAAACTTAGATTGGACCAACTCCCAGTGCTATCATCACCAATACTAAGACTCATCTGCTGGCTAACAACAGATTCAACAGAGTGAAATCCTTCTCTTCCAACAGAGCTAAACAAAAATTTAAGACAAAAACATCACTGCATTTCATGCTGATCTGTGTTTAGTTCATTCACAGCAATTTAACACCATTCCAAAGACATTAAATTCCATTGGAAAAGAAAAGGTGGAGAATCCATTAATTTGTGTCCTACTCTTAAAACAAGAAACAATGCAACCAAATTAAACTGAAACATCAACAGGCTTAGGTCAGGGATTGCTATTTGGAATTCTTTCATTAAAATCAAAGAGAGTGGTACAAAGAATTCTCTCATTTGGAATATTATTTGCTATGAAGCACAGAAGACACTGTAGCTCTGCAGACTGTGTATCAAGCTAAACTTTTCAAGCAGAAGACTTACCATTTCTGAACTTGTTCACCCTAGGACTGTTTGGCTATTTGACCTGGCCCGCCTTCAGTACAAGCAGCTAAGTGGTATGCTACTTAGGGCAAAGTGCTTCAGTATAAACTGGTATCTAAAATATTAGGATTCCATTTTTAAAAAGTTTTCTACAGAAAAAGATCTGTTTTCCTCCTTCAAGACAGTGTAGCAATGCATGAATTGCACAGAATTTTTCCCCTCAGAAAGTAAGTTTAATTTTTTTTTTCCAAAAACCAGTCAAGCAACCATACTCCACAGAAGTTAATCTTTAGAAGACACTTTAAAAATTTCACTCAAGGAAGTTTGAACTCCTTATTAAAAAAAAAAAAAAAAACAAAAAAACCCCAAAAAAACCCCTAACTTTCACGTGCACACTGTGATTATCTATATATATATACAGCAGTAAGAAGTTCAAGAAGAATGATCAGCCTACTCTCATATGGCAAGCAGCCACAGTAACATTCACTATTTAAAAAGCCAACCTTAACCACATCATTCCTAACACTTTGCTCCAGTAAGCACGAATTTGTACAAATATGTAGCTGAACTGGAACCCATCAGGGTAACAAGAAAGGTAATTTTTCCCATTTTTATTTATAATTATACCAGCACCAGTTCTCTACATCTCACAAGGCAGTTTCTCAAGGAACATATGCATTGCATACCACACACTAGATGACAATAAAAGAAACATTTATAAATTCTGTCACAGCAAAATTCTAATATTGCCTCCTTGCCCCAAATTTAATAATAAATAGTATCTCTCTTTGAACCCTGAATTTTGTTGTTGGTATATTCTAACTAGAATTTTTAAATAAAGTGTCATCTTTGATACCACAGATATAGAAAAACATCACCCACCACATGACTTTCTTTTTTTGAAACATATTAAGTAAGGACTCAACCCTGTTGTGCAAAGACCAATAGTATACTACTCAGGAGCATTTTTATGCTTGTTTCATATTAAACCTTGAAAAATTTAGTTCAGTCCCACTGTGGCCTTTAGCCACTGAACATGTAAAAATCAATTTATTCTTTATCGTGATGCCCCTCTAAACACTAGAAAAAGAAACCAGTGTGAGGAATTACCCTCAAAAAAAAAGAAAAAACTGGAATATAAGTATTACTTCAAAATTTAAAAAAAGAAAAGGTACGAATTGCTCTTGGACCTGAAAAGATTTCACTCTGATCAGAGCGCAACCTGTTTTAGGAAACAGTTGCTTGCCACAAATTTACTGTGGCAAATATTTCCTTTTTATAGACTTATTAAAGGAAAGACTATGTTACCCTTTGCTAAATACACAAGAATTTGAGAGTCAATTCCTTTGTTATTGTATTACTGTTTTATAAGCTAAAGTGCTGTTTAATAAGTTGTTTTTTCTTAAAGTAACAGGTTTGGTTTGTTTTGTTTTTTTTCTAGTAGTTAAAGACACTATCACAACACAGCCATAAGAAAAAAATGAAGTCTTCATACTACAATGGCTCATTTGACCAGCATCAGATGTTTAAGCAGAAGTATGAACAGGGAACAAACCTAGATTCTGTCACAGCTCATACATCAACAAAACCTGGAAGGACTAGTATGTACAACTCTAGGTACTATTTTGAAGTTGAAATAAGTTCCACTTATTATTCACCTATTGGAACATATGTGTGCACAGTATCCTTGGTTTCAAGCTCACATAAAAGCTTTTTCCCCCCAGTTCTGAGTTATTTAAATATAACCAGAAGAACAAGAAAAAAACATTCAGAATATAAATTGTGTCTTTTTAAGAAAATATATATTAAAATTCCTTCTTAGAACATATTAGTATTAACAACCTTTTTCTGGTACAAAATGCAACAAATAAGAGAAAATTGTTATTACCTTATGGCAACTGCCTGACCAATATTAGTCATAGCTGATGTCATTATTTCAGTAGTAAGGCTTTCAGCAAAACTGACTCCATCTTGTCCAACACCACTGTCAGCTGTTAGACTTGTGTAACTCAGCTCCCTTTCTGCTTTCTCTGTGGCCGCAGTAGCCCCCTTGTCAGAAAACACTGTCCTCTGTTCTACATCAACGTGAATTTTGGGAATATCGAGCTGAAACACTCTTGAACTTTGACAGGCACCACCCAATCCAGAATGAAGAAAATGCCTCACTGGAATGCAGGATTCTTGTGCAGGTAGTTGATGTGACATACTTTCTGTACAGTACCGGTGTTCCTTCACATTGCAGCATCTACAGACAGTTCCAGAAAAAGGAGACAGTTTCTCAGCATAGGAGAGCTTATCCCCATTTTTTCTGTTTTCAGCCACATGGAGAACAGCTGACTCTAAACTCATTTCTAGAGTATCATCTGCTACTTTCCTAGCATATTGTTCTATAGCTTGAATAATGCCTTCACTGTAGCCATTTTCATTTATATTACCTGTACTATGATAGAGTTTATGATCTGGGGAGAAAGCATGAAATGTCCTAGAAAACCTTGTTTTAATGATATCTCCCGTGACTTCATCAAATTCAGTCTTTTTATATAGACAGGAATCTGTTAGAGACTTTGGCAAACATCCTCCCGACATTTTCAGTTTCTTCCTGACATCACAAGTGATACTGTGTGCAAGGGATTCGGAAAAATGTAAGAACTCCGTACATTCCATTCTCTGTGCACCAACACCCCTCTCAAACATGTGGCCTTCACAGCAATTAATGCTGCTTTTCACTTGCTGTCCTGCATCTTTATTCCCTGCTTTGATCAGCTCCAGCTTACCATTTACTTGTACATTTTGCCCAGGAAATGTCTTTCTGTTGTGTCTGAATTTGGTTTTTCTAGCAGCTTGCTGCAAGCCTGACTTGATAGACCTGTAAGCAAGTCTGCTGGCGTACTGATCCACTAACAGCTCAGTGTTTCCTCCTTCTCTTTTCAGAACCCGGATAACATGATCTGCGTACTCGTCAGTCACACTTTCACAGCTCGGGTACTTGGAAGTCAAACCTGTCATGCCTGAGCCTTGTGGTAAAGGAAGCACAGATGAATCCCTCTCTCCCGGCCAGTGGTCCTGTACTGGCCCGCGCCATTCTTTAGAACTGCCATCTTTATCACCTTTTCTCACATAAAAGCAATCCACCTGGCAGTTAACCCGCTTCAACCTCAACAGCTTGCAATGCCTTGACTTCACTACTTTCTTGGCCTCACTGATGACTTTTCCTGCCATATCACCTGCATAATTCCACAAGGAATTACATGTCTCTTCTGGGATATTTACGAATGCGGTATATCCACATCTTTTCTTTTGCATCCCTAACTGAGCCTGCCTACCAGCTTCTCTTTCATTCATTTTACCACCTAAATGGGAAGCAGCCATTTCAGTCGCCACTGAAATTATGCGGCTTGCTAGGCAATCTGCATACTGAATTGTTTTTGCTGAATGCTCCTCTTTCTCAACAGGCATTTCAAAATGATCTTCATCTTCACTACTTTCCACTTCTTCAGAAAGCGATCGCATGAGTTTCAGCATAAATTCCTCATTTTCCAAAGAGTCGTGTTCAGTTTCAGACGAATCAGTAATGGACGGATTGTAGGGTGTAGAAGGTGGTGTTGCAGGCGCAAATTCCTTTGCTAGTTCTCCCTTGAGTTTCTTGGACAATTTTTTTAGGTTCCTTTCAGAACTACCTTGAGATGGTACTAGAGGAGTTGGTGGGGGTGTATCGGGCATTAAACAGGTACTTCTATGTTTCAGGCTTGATTTTTCTTCCATCTGCAAAGTACCTTCACTGCCAAGCATCTCTGAAGAAAAGCTATTTGCATGCAGAAAACAATCAGTCTCCCTGTAATTCAAAGCTCCTGCTGATAGTTTCTGGGTATCACTTTTTTTGGAAGGCTTGTTTAAACACGTTACTGAACAGCTTCCAGTGTCAGTACAGTCCTCTAGAACATGCCTAGCAAAAGTCACAGTGGAACAAGGTGGGGGTGATTTTGAAGAAAGCTTGTTTCCTTTTTGTTCTGGCCAACAATTTTTAGATTCTAAAAAACACTGAACAGAATGAGTTGGAGTGAGCAATTTACATGGATTATTCAAAGGCAACTGTTGTTGCTCCACAATTATAGAAACATTACTTTGTTTCTCAGCCTCTTGCTTCTTTATCACACATTGTTCTCTTCTACTGGTATCTCTGTAAGTCTGTGAGCTCACATTACATGTTAAATTCTCACTGGTGTTGAATAACACAGTTTTACTTTCTTCCACAGATTGTCTTGTGACATACTTGGCCAAATGATCTGCAAACACGCTCTTTTGGGAGTCTTCACCAGTACCTTGTACATAAGGCTTTTTATCTGTTACTTTTCTTGTTAAAAAATCTGAATACTCCTCTACTGCTTTTGTTACTCTAGATGAGGTTATGGTTTCATAAGCTTCATTTACTATCATATCTACCATAGTTCCAGAGAAAGTATTAATGCCTTTTGACCCACTTGTTAATTCTGAATTATTGCTCATTGCAGATCTGCTATTTGTTAGTTTGGTATCATTCTGGTTACAAAAGAGTGATGGAGTACTTTCAGTACTTTGACTGTGATCCGAAGTTAGATAAATATTTCTGAAAGAAGCAACTTCCTCCTCTCTTGTTCTGCTTGTGAAAAATGGATGAGTGGAGTCTTCGAATACTTTTGTACTGTCATCAGCATTTAGAACAGTGGATGCTTTCGCCTTGTAAGCATCAGAGGAAACCTGCTGCTGACAGAGAGCACTTCCAGCTAAGGGCACAGGTATTGAACTCACAACACCAGAGGTACAAAATAGAGCTTGCTGTACTGTATATTCCTTCTTGGAGTCTTGGATTGGCTTTAGTGCTACCCTATCATTAAAATTAGGAGAAACTGTGGAAGTCTGTGTTGACTCTAACATACTTTCTGCACTTACATATTTGATATTGTCCATGGAAACACTAATGGCTGCTTGTGTTGTGAAGGTCACATCAACCTGAGATAGTTCAATAAATGCCTCCTGAATGACAGATTCAGACAAATCTCGGGCATAGGATCTTACCACTTTGTTTTCATAATCAAACGATGAGGGCTGTGCAGTAGGTGTTGATGGATATGAAAACTGGCACACTTCCATGATTCCTTCAAACACAAGTTCTTCAGCAAGGTCTGCTGCAAACCGTGCAACAGTGTTGGTAAATATTTGTTTCTTTACCTGACGCAATTCTTTCAGAGCACCAGTTATAGCTTCGCTCACCAAAAAGTTTGCTATGCCGTTAATGGCACGCTCCTTCAGCGAGATTGCTCGACGTCTTCCAATCTCATAAAAAGCCATCTGAAAGACTGAGGAAGTCAACCTAGAAGCCAAATGGCAAAGTGCGTTTGTGCATGAAGAAACACCTTTTTGGAGGTCTTTAAATGCACTGCCAAAACTTTTTTCAACCAGTTCGCTTGCAAATTTTTGAATGCTATCTCTTATCATTAGCGACTTATGTTTAGATTTTGCTTGCTTCTCTGGTTCCTCACTAGTTTTCATTTTGAGATCTGCAGCTTGCCTCTTCTTCTCTTTCAAAGTAACCCTTTTGTGCTTTGAATCATTCTCTGCACACATTTGTTCTGATGAGGACTCAGAAAAAAAAACAGAACCCAGTATTTCACATGAAACACTGTCAGCATATGCTGAGTAACTGTTATAAGCTGCCTCATGGTGGCCTTGACCTGCCCCATCTCCACCAAGACTAATTCGACACAGACATTCGGAAGAACCGCAGCTCCCTAGGGGGCTGAAGGCCGATGTTCTAATGGGGCTGAAGAAGCCTCCATTCTCCTCCCCTGACGTTTTAACCGGGCGAGGGGAATCTGGGACCTCGAAGATGCTGCTGTACGGTGATTCTGGCTTACGAGGAGTTGGTTTCTTTACATTGGCTGGGAGAGTGGGACGATCAAACTTGAATTTCTGAGGATTCATTGTAATGCTTGCAGAAGACAATTTTTCATGTGCAGTCCTCCTTTTCTGGGCAGGATTCCCTACGATGGGATCCCTAATAATTTTACAAGAGTTTTCCAAGGCTTGTTCCAGCTCATCAAACTGATCAAAACTATCAAAAAATTCACTCACTTCTGAATCTGAATCCTCTATACCATCTTTTACTACTGGAATTTTTGGCAGCTGAAGTTTTGCCTTCAAGCTTTTTTGATACCCTTCTTCATCTAAGAAGATGATGGGGCTTGGGCTGGAGCAATCTGACTCAGAGGATTCAGCTGGAGAGGAAGAAAACAATGTTTTACGTAAAAAATTAACACCTTGATCAGAAGGATTATATGGCTTATAGAAACTCCTTTGTATCCAAGGATCAGAAATTGAGGTTGTAACTGAATTCTTTACTGAGGACAGCTCCTTAAGTCCCAAAATATCAATCAAAGTAGAAGATCTGGCAGATGATTTTCGACGTGCAGAACCCACAAGAATCTTTGAGTCAACAGCTTCTAAACATTGAGCAGGGATGGTCTGTGAAGCAGCATCTCGATGGTTTTGAGAAGTAAAGCTGCACGTACCTGAACAATAACAATGAAAAAAAGGGAAAAAGAGATTGCTTCAAAACCAAGAATTTCCACAAAACTACAGCAAACTAGACAGATTTTAATGGCAACTTCTGGGTTTACTATTGTTGCAAAATGCTAGCTCATCTTTCATCATTAAAGCAATCTTTTATTTTCTTTAAATCCTATTATACAAATCTAATCAACAACAAATTAATGTACTTTTTAGCACACAAAGTAGAACAAGATTTTATTTGATATCCGTCTGACACTGAGATTAGAATCTTTGGTTTATGAGTTGGTAAGCTGCTGCAAAAAGAGAAAAAAATTAATTTTTCAATTGCATAATATCCCTTTACAAGGCATGATCAATGTAAAAAAAAATTACAATTTATTTACATTTACTTTCTTATTAAATCCCAACAGCCTAAATTTCAAACACCAATTTCTACAAGTGTGCAAGAGCTTACCAGCACTCAGTATCTTTGAAGGTTCATCTTCATCTAAGTGTTCGAAAGCAGTGACAAAATCATCCTCAATTGAAGAAACTGACTGATTTGTGTCATCATCTTCTCCATGGGTTGTCTCTGTTTGATGATTTTGTGAAGAATTTGTTTCCACTGCATATCTTATGCCTGTGGTATACTTGCTTAGCAAGGTAAATATATAATCAACTTTGATCCTTGGGAATGAAGGAGACAGTCTCATCACACAAAACACTTCAGGAAGCTGATTCTTGAAAAAGAGAACAACAAGAAAACAAACACAGCAATCTTCAAGGGATTCCTTCAATTTTTATGAAGAGTAAATAATTTTAAAGTATTTTAAATACAGGAAAATGAATTCAATAGTTTGTGTAGACTGACAGCCCGAATGATTTATTTTTGTACAGTCTCCATTCCGAATAAATCATTGCAATAATGTAACACAACCACAATAACATGTACCCAAGAATCTAATAAAGAATGCATGTTAAAAATTTGTGGAGGAACACAGTATTTCAGAGCATGTTTATGCTGTATAATAGTTTAGTTTACAGGATATCTGTTTCTTTGAGGTACCTTTAATCTTATATGCAATGTTTGTAATTGGAAAGAATATAATTAGCATGGTAATAATGGGAACAATATAGGAATAAAAATAATGGAAATTATATCACTAACAGCATTTATAATTTTTTTTTAGGAAAAGCAATCACTGAGTTTTATGAACACCAGACATGCCCTTAATTTTGGGTAACTGTTTCAACAACAAAAGTCTGCTGAAGATGAAAGCTATCTGAGCAGAGCAGAGATAGGTAAGCTGACAAACTTCATATCCTTCCCAAATTGCCAGTCAAAGGGACTACAGCCTAGTGGAACCATGGGATCAGCACCATAATTAAATATTTGTATTTTCTGTAAACAATACAGCACAGTTTATTTTCATGAAACAACAGAAATATAATATTAATACTACTTTGGCTAAGATGACCCAAAACCAAAAGCAAGACAGGGTGTAATAAGACTAAACTCTTTAGAGTGCTTCTGACATGCAAGAAGACACAAAAATTTTACCTGATGTCTCATAACATAAGGTTTTGCCAAGGTTTTCTTTATGTCTTTTAGAAATACAGCCTCGTTTTCTTTTAATTTGCGCAACTGGAGCGATTTCAGAACATCTGGAAACTCTACAGAAACAGCTGACAACTCCTGATTTTAAACAAAAAACATTGAGAATACAAAATCAAAAAGACAGCTTGCAAATGACAATGGGGTTGATTTCATACCTCCCCTAAATCCTAAATGCTACTAATTCTGGTGAAGCTTTTCTTTTCTTCCCTATTTCTTACTCCATCCTCCCACTTACTCTCTCAAACTGTGATGTAAAGCTTGTGTAAACAAGACTTAATTCAGTCCATACTTGGAAGATGCCTAAAAGTCATAAAGCAGAATCTTGAAAGTGCTGAAAAGCAGCTGCACGTCCTACAAAATACTCAACTACACTGACCTCAGCTATGATGGTTCTCAATGGATCTCTTTGTATGCTTTATTGGAACAGTGTTCTAGCTCCCTATCACAAAAACATGAGCAAGACACTTCTTTAACATGACCTTGGACAACCTTTAGATTTATCTAATACAGAAGAGGCCTATGAAAGAGTTACAATGTTTTTTCCAACAGTTCAAACACTACTGAAACCCTATGGTTCAAAGCAAATCTCCATAAACCTGTTCTGTCCAACCTTCTCTAAATTCCATCTAATTCTAAACAATCAAACAGTTCTTACCCATACTTGAAAGAATATCTAGTACTATAATTTGAAGCATTAGCAACATTGATCTAATATGGAACACAAATGGATTCCAAGATTCTGTTTCACATTTTAAAACATCAGCAAACTATTACAAGCAATCTCTACTGAGATCTAGACACAGCAGAAACATGGAATTTTACGGTGAACATGTATGTTATGAATTATACTGATATGTAAATTGCACAGGAAGAAGAAATCCTTAACTTACGAAAATGGTCATCATAACCCTTGTAGTTTGCTACACTCCACCTTTTAAAATAATATTTCCTTAGCTAAATCTCCAGAATAACATCTTAAGGCATAACCATAATACTGACTCCCAAACCCCCACCAGCAATTCACAGCTAGAGGTCAGATCAGTAAAGTTTAGTTTCACACATGCAACTGCACCATATCAATAAGCACAACTCAACTAAGGGGTAAGACAGCAAATCAAAATACTGATACACGTAAGTTTTTAAGAACAACAAAACCCAAACCAAAAAAAAAAAACAAAAAAAACCCCACACCCACAAAAAATGCAACCAACTGAGGTCCTTCCCACCCAAACACCTCCCCTTCCCAACCAATCATCCTCCCCCACTGCATTTAAGTACAAAGACTGACCCAGGTAACACTGTAAATGTATATAAAACACTGATTATTCTATTAAAATAATTATTTTCAACTTTTAAATGACATCTGAAACTTAGGCTTTTAAATACCCAAGATACATCTATTCCATTTCTTGAACACTAAATTTCCTCCAGTTAAAAAATGAAGTGCTACTTAGAAGAAATTTTACAATATAGATAGATATATGCTGTACCTGCAAGTGAGCAGTACCCATCTCTTCCACAAAACCTATAAATGTAATCTGTAAAATAAATACATGAGTACAGTCAAATACAGTAAAGATTTTGTTTTTGTTTCCTGCATGTATTTAAGAGTTAAAAATTCAACAGACTAAGTTAAAGCTTCATTCTACTGCCACAAAAGCCATACCTTAGGGCAGCACAGCTTGCTCAAACAGTAGCACACAGTCATACATAAAGAATGGTAATGCTATACCATTTGACTTGAGAAAGGTCAGATCAGACTGAAGAGCATATACAACACTGAAAACTCACTACACAGGAATTATTCTAGTGGCTGGTATATACAGAGCAACACACACAAGCCTCATTACATCTGTTAAAACACAGACAGTTTTGCAAAGATCAGGGCTCATCCGTCCTTGCTTCAGGCTGGGCACATATAAAACAGTTCCAGTCTGAAATCTGTCCATGCTGATAAACTGATAAACATTTGGATATACTGAACAAACCATAATGCCAGCACATTATGCAATTTACCATGTAAATTGATTAGCCTAAGGCTAAAACACAACAGATTACTTAAGCCTCATGTTTGCATGCCATTGCCAAGTAAACAAACCCTAACATAAAAGAATTACAATATTCAACCTCCTCCCCCCCCAAAAAAAAAAAAAAAAGGTATTGTCAGGCTCAGGAACCTTGAGTATGCCAGAAATATCAGTTTTACTTCATGTTTTTGTGCTTGTGGACAAGGGAGATATCTTATCACATACCATTTTATCACATACTGTCCCTCTCTTCTGTCTACAGGTGTTTTGTACAATTCAACGAAAACACTGAAGAGAGAGACTGAAGAGTGTCAGTCACTGCTCAAACTTTGTTTCAAATGTCAGTCAGTTCTCATTTATTATTTTCCTAACAACAAATCAATAGGCCATCTTCATACTCAAAAAAAAAAAAATCAAGACATTTATTTTCAAAACAAGGGTGTCAGAAAATAAACTTTGCTTCCATTTTGTAGAGATGGAATAAAGCAGAGACTAAATACTTCCACTGATGTTTGAAATTCAGTTTTATATGGTTTGAGTTCCAATTTTTCAGAGCACTATACAATAGACTGATTTTGAAGCCATAACTCATAAATTTGCAGCAGCAACTCCATTTACTCCAGGAACATCACTATGTTTATATTGATATATTATTACCTGGTTCAGCTACCTGCTTGTATAAACACAGAATCTCTGTAAGTATGGAGCTAGAAAAAAGGAATGGCCAGAATTCTATTTTGAACTGTATTTGTGTTTTGAGTATGTCCTTTCCAAGTGTGAGTAAAAAAAAAAAACCCAATCTTTGTTTTCGACTGAAATCATACTATGAAAAATTCTGTCTTGTTTATTTCAGGGGGTCTCATGCTAGAAAAAAGATCTTATGCTTCCAGTTAACATCTTCTAGCTTACATCCACTTATCTTTATGTCAGGTATGACATGATCATAAAGGAAATAATGCTTCTCCATAGCATTCCAAACAGTCCCAGACAAATTACACATCTGCAGCACCCCATTCACTGTGTTAAATGTGAAACAATCCTGTTTGAGCAATGTTTCTCTTCAACTCCTGAACTGTTGTGCAATTCATCTGCACAACATCTGCAAGACATATTTAAACCTCTACATTTTTTTATCTGTACAGTATGTACAATATGAACTGAATTCCTCTACAGAAGGGGCAAAATATCAAACAGTTTAAACTACCTGGGGAAAAATCTAGTTCTCTAAAGAACATTTTGAGAGGCTCTAGAGTTTGTTGCTGTTTGGGTTTTTTTGGCAGTTTGCTTCCGTTTTTTAATGGGTGTTTGTTTTTTGTGTTCTTACATGCCCCTTCCTCTTCCTCAAGATAATGATTCCAACCCTTGTCTTCTCCCATTGGATAACTCATTGTGAAAGACAGGGCAGTGAGCAGGAGTCATAGCTTCACACAAATGAAGGGCAATATTACACTGTGAGATCAGCAGACAGCTGTCAAAGAGCCCACAACACTACTGAGTCTGTCTATTTTTGCCTCGATGACAAACTAATCTGGATCTCTTTATTGTGGTCAAACCCCAGTTTTCACAGAAAAAAAAAGTCACCTTTTAATACCTTGAGCATGTCTGAAGTTAGTACATCAGTTCAAAAGCTGGAGAATAGGCCAAGGAAATTAAAAGGTCACCAGTAATGTAAGTCCTTTCTTTAAACTAAAAGTAAGTGTATGAGACACTGTAATCAAAGGCTATCTTAAGCCATGGGTACAAAGGAAATGGTACAGGAAAATCTAAATTCTGGTTTTCTCGAGTCTGAGTTCTTCTAACATCATCCTCCATGTAAGTTATCTTTTCCTGTATTTTCATGAGGAAAAAATAACTGTTCTGTGACAGGATATTGACCCTCTTACATTTCAACCAGAGGGCTCTTAATTGCTTGATCTCATAAGGTAACTTAATATAGTCAGCTATCTTTCTCCACAGGGACCATCACTGCAGGCATACAAAACATGTTCCCAGCGATTTGTCAGGCATTTTCTACAAAAAAACCTTCCTAGATTCTAAAGCATGGTCTGCCTGATCAGATAAAGAGAAGGTTTTGCTCACACCTCCACTGCATAGCTCTTTCTTGTTACGTTAATCTGTCATAGCTTTCATCCTTCACAAATTCAGTTTCTTGCCTGTTCCCCAAATGTCTTACCCTCTGACTGTACCCATGCACTTACACAATCTCTGGTGTTATCCTGGCAACCCTAACTCATCAATCTGCCTCTTGCTACTGTTTATGCAATTATCAGTCTTCCTTAACCATTTCCTTAGCTGTCTTTGCTTCAATTCTCCCCATCTCAGCTCCTCTGCACGGCCTGCTCAGATCAGCCTCTCCTTCTCTAAGCTCCTTGTCAGATCTGTCAACTACAAATTACAAGTCTTGTAAAACCCATAATACAAGTTATGCGGTACACATTGCTTTTACTTTTTTCTTTTCCCTTTGGGGAAGTTGTTGTTAGCCTTGTAACTCAAACAATTCTAGTAATTCCTCTTTAGAGCTTGAGATTTACCTAGATAATCCCACATTCTGTCAGGTCTACTTCTCTCCAGACCTTGCCGAGCTTTCAGACCATCCATAATCACATAAAACAAGTCTAGATCTGCAATCCTGAGGCTTCGGTTTTATCTGCAAACCTGAATCAAAGCGTTCTGCTACTTTGTCAGGATACCATCCATACAACCTTGATCACAGCAGTGCTCACAAATGCAGCACACCCAAGTCATCTATTTACACATCTTGGTTTTCTAGTTTCACAAATCCTCCAAAGCACAGAAATGTCACCTTGAAATGTCACAGCCTTTTTAAGACTTCAGTGACTAAATTCAAGAATGACAATAGGGGGCAGAGATTCTAAGGCCAGTAACTTGCAGCATCGTTTCTATTTACTATCTTGCAGCTTTCCACACTGTTTCAAGAAACATTGGTTTCTATCATAGCCATAAAATATATAGAAGTGGGAATATTATAGCAAACCTCAATAAAATTATCTTGTTCTTCCTGATTTAAGCATTCCTCTGCTGATATATTGCATAACTCTTTCCTGCTGTGTAGCAGTGACTTCATAGACTGCAGGATACTTTCACCAAAATTCTGAAAAAAAAAGAAAAAATATTTAAGAAAAAAATGCATGTTCACTTTCAGATACACAGTCCATCCATCTATTCTCTACTCCCCACAAGTTTTGCTACTCTGATTATTATTTCAAATTATATTGTACATACATCACCAGGTTTGACCTTTAAATTTACTTCAGGACATGAAGCTGAAGCAGGTACAATTTTTCAATCAACACTTTTATTCCAAAATAGCTTGACATTCTTTAAAAACTTTTGAAAAACAGGAAAGATGAGAATACATGGTAAAAAGGAGCAGATGAATCCAAGAAGAAATCCAAATGGCATCTATTCCTTGCATCATAGCCTGTATATGGAACTTTACCACCAGCTTTTCCTTAAATAGGATGAAAAGCAATTTTAGCCAAGAAAAGTAATGAAGATGGCTTCAAAAGTCAGAGGGGAAGAAAACAAACAAGCAAACAAAAAACACCCAAGAAAACCCACATACACTCTTTCCCATTCCTTTAAGAATACAAAACAACTGTAACTAAATCCTATGTAAATAGTTCTTGTAATAACATTTATGGTGACATGCAAGCACCCAGGGATGTCTAAAAAAGGCTGAAGAATCCAAGACTTTCTCCCAGTGTAACAAAGCATAGCAGAACAAAAGAACCAACACGATGAAGGCAAATAAGACTACAGAACAACAAAAACTGGTTCACTTAGCTTGTAAAAAAGAAAATATCCTCTCAATTGTTTTAGGAAGTCAGCAATCTTTTCTTTATTTATTTAAAATTTTCACCTTCTCTAGCAAATTGGAAGATTATGAAGACAAGTAAGAATATCAGATGGTTGAAAATTATTAACCCAGTAATTATTCTCTATAAGACTGCCCTGTCAAAAATGACATGAGAAATCAGTGTGTCCAGCTTATGACAAGGTATTTCAAATATTTCTAGCTTCTCAAACAATAGCAGAAGTGCTAGACAGCCAAATTTGGACAGAGAACATTTTGCATTTCTGGTACTCCTACAACAAAACCAATCCCTTTATAGTAAAAAGTGATCTTATGTATTACAGTTAAACCTCAAGAAAGATTTTATTTTTTCTCTGTATAAAAAGCAGTATCAAATACTACTACGTTGAAAGCCAAATTACTAGAGCAAAGCCATTGTCACAGTGGTTGTGCTCATGGCAACACAAAATTAGGAAAGCACTTCTAGAATGAACAGACAAAAGCAAAACACAACTTCAAGATCTTTGAAATTGCCAAAATACATTTCAGAATGCTAGCCAACAAGGCTCAGACTGCCACACTGACAGCCAAGGTCAAGTGACACTAAAGAAGTCAAAATAGTAACTTTTATAGAAATGTAACAGCTGAACTACTTCTTAAAGTATTTTAGGGAGTTATTGGGTCATTTGAAATAAATTAATGAAGCCTTCACCTAATTTCCACTTTTATCTATTCCCTTGCCCCCACAATGTTTAGCTGCAATTTCCTCCCACTTTGTACTTTCCAAAAATGCTGTCAGTGTCTTTCTGATTCTCTGGATCTTCCAAATTCACAGGAAGCTGCAACACCAATTATTGCTCAAAGACTGTTCCCCAGTAATTCCTTCATTCATCTTGTACGAAAATAATTTGGGAAGCCAAACAAGTATGTTGAAATGTCTAATTTTCAGCTTCTACAATAATCTAATCAGTCACAACATTCAGAATAGTAATTAGGGGAAAAAAAAAAAAAAACATGACCTGCTAATTTTCTGCAGGCCAACAGCGCTTCAGTTTGAGAAGGGATCATTGTTCTTCTCTAGTTGGCTTTTCTAAAGCTACAAACTATTACACACACCTTATTTATAAATAGTAACCTTTCCCTACTTTAACACCTGAAAGGCAGAATGCGTAACCAGGAACCAGAGCACGGTATGAGGAACCACAGAGGTGAAGGACAATTCAACATTTTGGAGAATATTGAGTTGAAGTAGGAGAAGAAGAAACAACTGGAAAAATCTCCCTAAGGTCTGGAAGCACCAGCATACAAAACTACATGCAGGTCTGGCAGCCCATGGTGACACTATGCAAGTGAAGAAAGAAAATATCCATAGCTAAAATGAGGAGGAATGAAGTGACATGTTTTTCAGATCATATTAATGAATATAAAAAAACTCAGAATGTGAAAATAATAACCATATGGAAATTAACAGGCACACTACATACGCAGAAGAAAAATTCCCATCTATCTGGACTTCCGTAGATCACTTAAATATATGAGAAGTTAACAAAACCAGATAAAGATAGAATTAACTAAAAGAGCTGGTTTTGGAAATGAAGACTTTGCCTGGACGGAGATAATAAAGGGGGGTTTTGAGAATAGTTGATATAGGTCAGTAAGCAACTTCTTCAAAATTTATCTTGAGACTGATGTCAAGCATCATCATCATTAATAAATATAACAAGGAAAAAAGTAAATATGAAATGGAGACTCTTGGTTATTTGAAGTAAGCAGATGTCATCAGCTAAGAAGGAGAATAACGAATCATACAGGAAGAACTTGCTCAGCACGAGTATTTTAAAACACAACCATAAGAAAGACAAAGATTTGTCCTTAAAAACTTAAAGCAAGCTTTAAAATTAAATTGTAAGTTCACAAGCTGGGAAATAAAAGACCTCAGCTGACTTCTTGATCACGGCATAGCACTGAATGAACAGTCAATATGATACTGCACTCAAAATAGCAAACGTGCATCCTCTAGTGAAAGAATTGACATCAGAGTCACTGAGAAGGACATCCTGTGTAATTGCACATACAGTATTATCCACATGTAAAAAGAAGATTAACTAACAACATGCACAGAAAGTAGGACTATGAAGGATAATCACTGGAATGCAGAGGCTTTCATACAGAAGCAGACTAAAACCTTAGTTTACACTGTTTCCAAAAACCAAGGCTACAGAGGACAGAACACCACTTGTAAAAAGACAAGAAGGGTGAACATCAGCAAAAGAAAAGAAATTATTTAAGCAGAAGAATAAGGATATCCATGAATAAACAGGTATAAATTTGCTGGGAGTAACTTCAGCCTGAAATTCATAATCTTAGTTATTACTGCTGCATGGTTCAAAAAAACAAAACCAGTGGTAGGCGTGGGGGGAGGTGTTTTAAAGCCCTCATTAACTGAGAGGCTGTATTTAGTAACTTTTTGATATTCTTATCCTTATCAAAATTGCGCTTGTGACAGCAGAGGACTGGCCCCCATTTCAGAGAAATCCTCCTATTCACCAGACAATAACGCAAGTTCTCTCATAATCTTGAACTAGGAGAAGCAGCTACATTAAAAACCGAAAACTAGCAAGTTCCCAAGACTATCAGCTCAGTTTAGGTAAGAACAAGAGGTCATCTTCAATGAAAGGACGTAATTTTTTTTTTTTTATAACTAGTACGCTTCCAATGTACATCAACATATGGGCAAAAAATACCCAAGCAATCCACAAAGCTCTACTTGGTAGGCCTCTAGGACTTGGTATTTTTCCTCACAGAAATTCTTGCAAGAAATCCTATCTCATTCACAAGCACAGATTTCAAATTTACTAAGCTCTGCCAGGAGAAAAGCAAAAATACTGTCACGGTGCTCAGACATGAACAGTGGAAATCCTTGTCACACCTCTAGCACAACTGAGCAATTGAAAGATTTGCACTGCTCCAGCAAATAGAGCTGTTATCAATAAATCCATCACAGTACATCAGAGGAGGTATTTGGTCTCATGAAATGTTTTAAAAAACAACTATTTTCTAATATTTCAAACAACCTGTAAGATGCCACAATCTCTAGAGAAATGAAGTGCAGTGCTGGACAGTCACGCTTCCTCTGCACTTAAGTAACAAAGCAGCTCTTCCTGATTTCATCTGCTGTAAGATTTAAAGGGACTGAATATTCTGAGGTAATTTTGTAAAAATAGAAACTAAGGCTTTAAATATGCATACCATAACTGTGCACTGACTTTTAAGAGCTACTGCTGCAACAATTCCTGTTAGTGGTGACAAAGTATTATGAAGAGGAGAGGAATCAGACTGCAATCTCCCGTGAATCAACAGAAGGTGAAACACAGTGCAGTACTGACCACCCTACTGCCTGGCTCTATGAGAATGAAAGTACCACACCATAATCCAAATAGACACCTCACAGGTAAACATCAAGAGGAGGCAGACACAGATCAAAACAATGGAGGCTGGCTGCAGGAAAATGCAGAATTCTGCAAGAAGGGTTGAATTAATGTTTCTAGAACCACACAGTCCAGAATTTAATGCAGCAGTTTATAGAGGTAGTATTTTAAGCAACTCTTAGAATCAGTGAAGAATTACTGGTCACTGTCATTATTAGAAAGATGCTTCTGTAACCCACAGGTCTAAAAACCTGGTGGGGCAGGGAGGGTGATATTTGTTTTGTTTAGTAAATTGAAACAGAAGAACAAAGGGCAGATTTTAAAAGTCCTTTAGAAGTAAGTTTATGTCAAGGCTAAGAATGCAAAGTTACTATAGTTGAAGATCTCTGTTTGAGCTGGACAGTTCTCATAAACCAATAAAATACAAGGTTTTACACCGTGTGTCTTAAAGTGAAAGATTATAACCCATAATTAAAAATTGCTTAATATATGGCAGTGAACATTCCGTGTCAGGACCTGGAACAACTGACTACCTGCCTGTCTGTTTCCTAACACTCTCCTCTGCCTTCAAACAGGACATGTACCACAGACACTGTTTCTTTAAAACAACAAAATCTGCTCTTAAATAAAATAATGCAATTTTCACGTGATAGGATGCTTCCTTGCTCAGTTTCTCCTCTTACTGTTGCAGCAACTTGCAAATAAGGAAGTTATGAATAGCCAAAAAAGACCTAGGAAATTACTCACCTGTGTTCAACTACCTAGAGAAATAAGATTAGAGAAATAAATTTGTTCCTTCAGGATAAACTGCAACTTTTGTTTCATTAAGCGCTTGTAGATATTGCAAGAAAATTTTAGGAACTATATTTATGTTCTCCAAGTTAAAGTGACAAAATTAAAAAAAAAAACAAACTTAATTTAATATTAGAAATCCCCACTAATACCCTTTTTAAGTATATTCTCTTCTTCACCAAGGCACTTCCTAAATGTTCAATGCAAACACAAGGATAAACGAGACAAGACACCAAGATCTAAAGATATTACAAACCCTAACACATGCTTCACAGAATTCATTTAGACTGTATAGTCGTATAGTAATTTATAACACATAAACTCAAAAAATCTGTTCCAAAATAAAAGCTATATTCTAATAAACAAGGTAAATTCTAGGAAATTAATAAATCACAATTTTATCACATCATCTTGAAAAACAAAAGCACCCTTTCCTTACATTATGCTGTCTCTCAGTTCAATTACACTACAGATACCAAAACACAAAGCAATTTCTGTGCCTCTTTGAAATGTCAAGCAACCAAAATTAAAACATGGCAAAAAAACCACCACACAAAAAACCCAAATAAACCAGTTCACTTGCTTCATTATTAGATGGAAAAGCTTGGAAATACTTCTTTTATTTAAATACAGATAATTACCTTTTCAACAGATATTCTTGATTTCACACGATTGCCCTGAGCCCTGGCGTACATGTCCATGATCTTACCAATCTTGGTATTTGATGAAAGACGTCAGCTCAAAAATGCCTATAAAAAATTTGTATTTGATTATTTTATGTTTATCCATTTAGTTCACACCCACTCTAAAAATGCAAGCAGACAAAACAAGAACCAATAAAAACAATTAAAAAGCATTTTAAAACCAGGAAAAATTAAACAGCACACAATCCATACTGACAGCTGCCTTTAAAAAAGTCCTGCCTTAATGACCTTCAAAATCAGGCATGAAATGCAGAACACAGACACTTAGCAGTAAGTTTCATCATTTTCCTTTAACTAGAATTTCACGGCTGCATTGGGGGTGGGGAGGAACATTACATTAAATATTGTTTCACTGTCACTCATATGCTGGCAGGTTTTTCAGTGGGTTCCTGAACAATAAAACACACTGCAACCACCCTTTAACAATCTTGGGAGGAAAAGGTACAACTCGCCCACCCAGCAAACTGGCCCAGTCATGTCTGTCACCCTGAGGTACCACAGGCTAATGTGGATCATCACTCCTGTTCCCTGGTTCCACTCTGGGCAGCCCAGTCTCTGCTGGCAAAACACAGCAGACCATATGCATCTACCACCACTCTCAACCAAGAAAGTCACAAGAGTTTCTACACGAGTCAGCTGTCCTTATTTGTACTAAGTCTAATTCTAACAAGAAGATAAAAAAAGAACTATGAAGGTACTTTTTTCAAGTTTCCTTCTTTCATCAGCAGCAATGGATCCAATTTGTTTCATTCATCTTTGCATCCACCAAAACAGGCAATAAAGACAGAGTGTAAATAAATACAGAAAGCGTGAGGTAAGCTTTTAAGTTCTATGGAAGTTTTAATACTTCAACTTCTCCCATTAATTTAATTTAATCAGGAAAGAGAACTCCTAGACTATATAAAATAAACCTGGCAAGAAGCAAGTGCTTGTAAAAATGACTGCAAAGATAAAGAAAATAAACACCATGACATTAGCGTATGGGTCTTCACACAACTGACCAGACCGGTTTTGTTGATCTCATCTCGTATTTAACCTTTATATGGCAAATAAAGTTTTATACGGGTTTGGTCTTGAGTATAAGCCATTTAAATAAGAAGATCAGTAGTGCTATCTGTAACACAGAAGTAACTATTCTTCATCTTCCTCCACCCCAGCACATCTAAAGTAAAACTTCAAGAATACAATAGCAAGAGATTATTATTAGGTATATCTATTCACATTTCACTTTGATTTCTGCTTTCCTTCGCAACATGAACTTGCTAGAATCTTACAGAAGAAGTTACACTTAGGCAAATAAATTGCAATATTTTCATTTCTAGAGCACAACTCTCAACTGGATGTTTGAAGTTTGGAATATTAAAACACTTACATGAAGCAGCTGTGGATCATACAGGACCATGATCCACAGATTATATATTTAAGTATAATAAACACAAATAAAAAATTCATTTCATAGTAAACTATGGCTAGAAGACTAAACACAACAATGCTTCTGCTAAAACTCACGTGTTTGAAAGAAAAAAATCCACAAAACAGTATCGGGCAATAAAAAGAAATTCACTTCACCTGTCTCTACTGCTCTATCTTAAAAGCTAATCCAGTAAAAATCCAAACCACGTGGAGAAATACTCTTAAGACACTCCTTGTCCTAAGAAAAGCCATCTATAGAAAAAGTTGGGTTTTCACACAGGTACTTCAGCTCTACATTGTAGGATGGATCCCTCCTTGCAGCAATTTTAACAAAGCCCAACATAGCACTCTATGGAGATGACTTTTTAACCCTGTTGGGTGCTGCAGTGTTTACTCAGGTACAGAAGTTCACAGTTACACTGTAAACTGCCATCACCATAAGTATTTTCCTGTGTCATCTGCTACTAAACTCTCGGGACCAGAACATCAACTTGTAGGGTCTCTTAACTATGAAACAAACAGCTTCTAAATCACAGTATGAAGACTCTGAAAAATAGTGGACAGAAATCATACAGATTTATCACCATAACACCACAATATTTTGTCTTCTCTGCATCCTGTCCTTCAGTACAACAATGCAGCAAACCTGAAGATTTTCTTTTTAATATTTAAAATTATTATCCATTTTCAATACAACAATGGTCTAATCATGTGAGAAGTACACAAACATTAACACTAACTGAAAAGGAAGTGAAAGCACTGACAACAAAACAGCCTGGAAATAGCTCATTTGTATAAATAAAACCTACCGTTTAAAATTGCTTTTACTTCTGGATATTGAATTTGACTATTAAATTTAATTTCCTCCTATTGTTAACTCAAAAAAGGGAATAAATGCCATAAGCATCAGATGTAAGAGGAACAGGATTTTCCTGTTACTAAGTAACAAACATCAGACACCCAAAAAAAGGGAAAAAATTGATCACACATTAATTAATGAACACCCACAGCATCTTTACCTTTTTAGCAGGTTAGATCACCTTGTATGCACACAGCATGGGCAACACACAAGAGGAGCTGGAAGCCTCTGTGGTGCTTGGAAGCTACAACTGCGTTGCCATTACTGAAACTTGGGAGGGAAAAATCCCACAGCTGGCGTGCGGCTGTGGATGGCTACAGAAAGTTAAGAAGGGGCAGGCTAGGAAGGAGTGGCTGAATGTTGCCCTCTACAAGAAGGACAGAGTGTGAAAAGCTGTCTCTGAAGAACAGCCATGGCTGAAAGCACATCGGCATAAGAAACAAAACAAGGTATCCAGAGAACCCGGTGGCTGATCCAGGGAAGCCTATTGAGGAAGCCCTCTTGCTCCAGCTATGGGAGGCATTACACTCACACCCTCCTGTCCTGCTGGAGGCCTTCAACAGCCCCAAAATCTACTGAAAAAGTGCACAGCAAGCTATTTCAGGAGGAGACTCATGGAATGCATGGAAGATCGCTTCTTAAGACACATGATAGACAATCCTGACCAGAGGGGATGCAACACTGGACCTGTTAGTCACCAATCTGAGCTAATCAGTGATGACAAGACTGGCGAAAGCCTGGGCCATAGGAAGGCACACACTGTTGGGTGTTTGCAGTCCTGAGGGACATGGAATACGCAAAGGGTACATTCAGGATCCTAAATTTTGGAATAGCACACTTCTGGCTGTTCAAGGAACTAAATCCATAGGACTCCCTGGGAAATTGTCTTCAGAGATATGGGAGCAGGACAGAGCTGGCAGATTTTTAAGGACACTCCTTAAAGCCCAAGAGCTGCCAACCTCTGGGTGTAAGAAATCAGGAAAGGAAGGTATGGGACTGGCATTGCTGAGTTGAGACCAAACTAAGAGCAGCTGAGATCGAACTACAGGGCAAGTAGGAAATGAACAGGCAGCAGAAGCAGGGACAGATATTCTGGGAAGAGTACAAGGACACTGCCCAGTTTTGCAGGGATGAGGTCAGAAGGCCAAGGTGAAGCTAAAGCTGAACTTGGCAAGGGATACAAAGACCAGCTTCTACTGTCAGAGAGAAATGGAAGATCAAAGAATATGCACTCCCACCAATGAACACAACTGGCAAACTGGTAACAACAGATGAGATGACTGAGGTACTCAGTCATGAACAACTTTTTTGCCTCCGTCTTCGATGACAACCTTTCTTTCCACACCTCTCCAGAGGATGGACTGGGGGAGCAAAGAGAAGATCAGGTTTGCGACCACCTGAGGAACCTGAATGTACATAAGTCTATATCACCTGTCGAAACACATCCCAGAGTTCTGAGAGAATTGCCTGACATAGTTATCAAGTCACTCCATCATATCTGAAAAGTCACAGCAACCAGGTGACTGGAAAATGAGAAACATTATACCCACCTTAACAAAAGGTAGGAAAGGCAGATGCTTGGAACTACTGACCTGTCGGTCTGACCTCTGTGCCCGAGATCATGGAACAGATGCTCCTAGAAGCTGTGCTAAGACACAGGGAGACAGGGAGGTGATTCAGGACAGCCAGCACAGTGTCACCAAGAGCTGCCTGACCAGCCCAGTGGCCTTCCAGGATGGGGTGACTGCATCAGTGGACAAGGAAAGAGCTATGGATGTCCTCTATCTGGACATCCATAAGGCTTTTGACACAATCCCCCAAAACATCCTTCTCTCTAAACTGGAGATATGGATGTGATGGGTGGAATGTTTAGTGGGTAAGACGCTGGCTGGATGGACCCATCCAGAAGAGAGTGGCCAACAACTCAATGTGCAGATGGACACTGGTGACAAGTGGTGTCCCTCAGCAGTGCACAGCAGGACCAGTGTTATTGAGTATCTTCATTAATGACATGGACCAAGTGAGTCAAGCGCATCCTTAGCAAACTCGCAGAGGACACCCAGCTGAGTGCTGCAGTTGACATGCCTGAGGGGTGGGATACTATCCAGAAGGACGTGGAGAAGCCCAAGTAGTGGATCCATATGAAGCTCATCACATTTAAGAAGACCATACTCAAGGTCCTGCACCTGGGTTGGGAAAATCTCCACTATCAACACAAGCTGTAGAATGAACTGATTAAGAGTGGCCCTGAGAAGAATGACTTGGGGGTGGTGGACAAGAAGGTGGACATGACCCAGCAACGTGTGAGTGCAACCCAAAAAGCCAACCATGTCCTGGGCTGCACGAGTAGGCAGCAGGGTGATTCTCTGCTCTGGTGAAACCCCAGCTGCAGTGCTGCATCCAGCCCTGGGGTCCTCACCACATGAAACACATGGACCTGCTGGAGTACATCCAAAGGAGGGTCACAAAAACAATCAGAGGGATGGAACATCTCAGCTATGAGGACAGGACAGTAAAGTGGGAGTTGTTCAGCCTAGAGAAGGCTCTGGGAAGATCTTATAGAAGCCTTTCAATATTTAAATGGTGCTTATAAGAATGACAGGGACAAACTTTTTAGCAGCACCTATTGTAATAGAACAAGGAGGAATGGCTTTAAACTAGAAGAGGGTAGGTTTAGATTAGGTACAAGAAATCTACAATGAGGGTGGTGAGGCATTTGACACAGGCTGCCTGGAGGTTGTAGGAGCCCCATCCCTGGAAACATTCAAGGTCAGGCTGGACAGAGCTCTGAGCAACCTGATCTAGTTGTAGATGTCCCTTCCTTCTGCATGGTAATTGGACTAGATGGCCTTTAAAGGTCCCTTCTAGCCCAAAGAACTCTATAAATTTATAAACCCAGTTCTCCAGTGATTTGCTGAAGAATACTCTTCTCATCAGAGCACGTAATAAGCATTTAGCTAGCTTTTCCATATACATGTGTCCTTGTTGGAATACATGTAAGGAGCAAAATTAAATAATCAGCTTAAGGGAATCCAACAGGAAATTTGCCATGGATTTAATCTCTTTGTGTAAGTCTATCCCATGCCTAAATTTACTTTAAGTCAGTGTGTATTGACAAACCTTAGTTAACAGAAAAGAAGAAACTTTATCTTTTATCTGGAAATCTCTTCAGTTGCTATAGGGACATATGTGGAGATGTGCATACCTATGTTAAACACATACAGGTTATGACAAATTTGAACAATAAATTTAAAATATGGCCTTATTAAAATTAAATTTCACATAAAAGTTTCTAGGCAATGACAATAGTATATCTGTATTATGTTTTAAAAGGAGGCGTTTTTAGTAGTACTACAACAAAAATAGACTTCTTTTTTTAAAAAAAGGATTTTTTTTTGTCTTCAACACACAGAATCAGTCTAGCGAACTCTGATGATGATTTGCAAAAAGCAGGCTTAATGAAACACTGAGTTTTGAATGATTCATTCCAAATAAGAAATTTAAAAGTACCTTAAGAACAACACTCTTTTAGAATCACAAAATCATCAAGGTTGGAAGAGGCCTACAAGATTATCTAGCCCAACCACCCATTTCCTCTGGTCCTCTCACTGCAGGCATGGCAGAAGAGACTGGCCCCCACCTCACTACACCTTTGTTTCAGGTAGTTATACAGAATGATGAGGTCTCCCCCAAGCCCCCTCTCCTCCAGGCTAAGCACCCTCAGCCACTCCTCATAAGATGTGTTCTACACCTTTCACAAGCCTTGTTGCCCTTCTCTAGATGTGCTCCAGTGTCTCAATGTCATTTTGGAAGTGAGGGGCCCAAAACTGAACACAGGATGCAAGGTGTGCCCTTATAAGTGACGACTACAGGGGGACAATCCCTGCCCTGGTCCTGCTGGCCACACTATTGCTGATAAAGGCCATGGTGCCACTGGCCTTCTTGGCCACCTGGGCACACACACTGGCTCATGTTCAGCTGCTGTTGACCAGAACTCTCAAATCCCTTTCTATCAAACAGCTTTACAGCCACTCTTCCCCCAGCCTGCAGGATGAAGTGGGGTTGTTGTGACTCAAGTGGAAAACCCAGCACTCAGCCTTGTTGAACCTCATACCACCGGCCTCAGCCCATTGATCCAGCCTGTTCAGGTCTCCATGTAGAGCCCTCCTACTCTCAGTCAGTTCAACACTCCCATCCAACTTGGTGCTGTCAGCAAATTTACGGAGGGTGCACTCAATCCCCATGTCCAAATCATCAATAAAGATGTTAAACAGGACTTGCCCCAGAACCGACCCCTGGGGACACCACTGGTGACCAGCCTCCAGCAGGGTTTAGCTCCATTCACCACTGCTCTCTGGGCCCAGACATCCAGCCAGTTTTTTATCCCCTGAAGACTACTCCCATCCAAGCCGTGAGCAGCCAGGTTCTAGGAGGATGCTGTGGGAGATGGTGTCAAATGCTTTACTGCAGTCAAGATAGACACCATCCACAGCTTTTCCCTCATCTCACCGGGTCACTTTGTCATAGAAGGAGATCAGATTGGTCAAGTAGAACCTTCCTTTCGTAAATCCGCATTGGTTGGGCCTGATTCCCTGGTCGTCCTGCATGTGTATTTATAACCTTACCAAACAATTGCTGTTAAAAACCAAAATAAGCAAGTCTACACTGACAAGCAGACAGAATAGTCTAAAGGATCCTTCTCTATTTCTCATTTCTAATGATCTATCAGTTTCACTGATCAGGTTGGCAGCCTTGAAAAAGTCAGGTATGAAACCCAAGTTGTCGTAACCACAGCCAGACCCACACGAGCAAAATACATCAGAAGCAACCAAAATACATAATTTATGGTAAGCATTAATGACAGGCTGGGTCCTCTTTTTCTTGCTTGGTTTTAATTCTCTTACACTTTATTTCTGTCACATAGAAGCAGCAATTTCACAAGAATCAATCATTTTCTTTTCCGAGATCATCGCTAGCAAGTCATCACCCACAGTTTCCCCCAGTCCTGGACCTCAATTCTCAAACACTTCCTGTGAAAAAAAAGCTACTTGATGTACTAGGGATATCCACTGGTCTGGATTTTGTGGCTTATGCAACAAACTTTAAGTTTCTGCACTTCAGTCTGTTGTGTATTTTGTACATAACAGAACCACACCAAATAAGATGGGGCTATTATTTTATAAGCTGCACCATTTTCCCAAGAAAACTTATTCCAACCTAGAGAAAATTTCACCAGAGAAAATCTTGTTTAGTTCTCAAGGATTAATTAAATATAGGTGGCATGTATCACTAAAGTCTACCTGCATGATTCTGAAATAACATTACAAACATGAAGCCATGTGAGACTCTTCCCAAGTGTAACCTGGATAAATTTCGAGCATTGTTACCATTTACTTCAGTGTCACTGATCTTTTCCCGATACAACGTAAGTAGGATTTTTTCCTTCCTATCTCACTCTGGCAATACATCAGAGATAAGAAGGCTGCATCTTTAAATACAGTTCGGATCTACAGTTCACCCCTCTTTTCCCTTTTGCTATTGAATTGTTTTTTCTTTTTTTTGACATTCAGAGAAAAGTACTTCGGTTGTAATAAGAAAGCCAAAGAAAGCCCCTCAAAAGAGCCAAGAAAGCAAAGGAGGAACGCTCCTCGTTCCTCCTCCCTTGAGGGAGAAGAGGAACTGGGAAGAGGACGTGTGCCGAGAGGGAGAGGGAGGGACGGAGGGCGAGCAGACACTTTTACAGCGAAATGTTGAGAACAGGCTGAACTTACTTAACCCGTGCTCACCGACCACAACCCAAACAACGCAGGAGGGAACGTAAAGTCACGGAGCCTCCGTGCACCGACTACGACTGCACCAGCACGAGTCAGTCAGTCAGTCCCCAGCCGAGACTGCGGACGGACATACCCGGCCCACAGGGGCACCGCGGGCACCTGCGATCGCGAACCCGGCACGCTCGGTCCTGGAGCCGAAGCGCTGCGCTACCCCGCCTCACCTCGTGTCACCCCCGCGCTTCGGTCCAGGGGGCCCCGGCCTCGCCCCCGGCCCCCTCCAAGTGACCGGTGGGGCCCGCGGGAGCTGCGCTGCTCCAGGGGAACCTTCCCTGGGAAGGGCGGCGGAGGATGCGCTTCCCCGCGCCTCCCCAG
>JANPWX010000013.1:2940154-3066582 GCA_024734555.1 Trochalopteron elliotii
TTGGCAATCAACACGGCGGGAAAACGGCGGCCGCCCCGGAAGCAGGCCGCGCCCCGGGGGGGAGCTCTGCGCTCCCTGTCCCTGCCTCATCCCTGTCCCTAGCCCTGTTCCTGCCTTGTCCCTGTTCCAGCCTTCTCCCTGTCCCTGGCCTGTCCCAGCCCCTCCCCGCTGGGAGCGCCCGGACGCGGGCACGGCCTTTGCCAAGCCCTCGGGAGCCGTGTGCCTGCTGGGGGGCTGGGCTGTTCCCTCCTGCTCAGTTGGGGTTGAGGGTGTCACCCGCTTGCTCGGGGTCGCCTCTCGTGGCCGGCCGGCCGGCAGCCGCAGCACGGGGCGTGGATTGGAGGTTGCAGCCTGGTTTTAGTCAGACGAGGGGCAGACAAGACTCTTAAGACACCGTCTGAAAATCCCGTTCCCCCACCCCTTCACACTGCCTTACTAAATTCAGTGCTGCCGGATTCCTCAGGGTATCAGGTGTGCTTTTAGCCAGCAGATACGCAATTGTTTTTCACCTCCTCATGAGTTGTTCTGATGTGTGTGTAAATGTAGGTGCTGTTGGAGCCTGGGATTTCTTTTCGTTTGGATGGAAGCGGTAATCTCGTGTAGCTTCCCAACATATAACTCCGTTCCAGCAGCAGGAGCAGCTCGTCCAGGTACTAACCTGGCAGCAGGGACACAGCGAGGAAATGTGTTCAACAGTGCACAACGGATCGTCTGAGCAGTGTGGGCTGACAACTCTGTCCCCCCACAAAGGAAAGACCCCGGGCATCGGGAGAGGCCTTCCTGAGACCCGGCATGTGAGGGTGAAGCTCGGGGAGGGAAGACAGAACTGGAATTCCGCAGGTGGGGACGGGGCAGCGTGTGCCTGCAGCAGCTTCTGCAACACAGAGAAGAGCCCCCAAGGTTACATTCAGGCAAAAAAAATCCCAAACTTCTCATGTTAGGGAACGGGTTAGGAAAAAAAAAATCATTAAAAAAATGCTACCCTTGTAGCTTTTTCAGTGCTGGATGGTTTCAAACTCTAATCTGCCCCGTTTTACAAAGACAAACATAGAGCAACTACCCTAACCCCCTCATAAATTGCACTTTTCTTTCTGGATGCCACTTAAGACCTGTAAAAATGATATGACAAAATTTTTGCTACTGGATCTCCCTTACTCTTCTAGATAATTTCTGTCTGCCTTCTGTTTTTACTTAAGGTGTGGCTTTTACTTCTGTTTAGTCTTTCATGAAGGGTAGTTTCTGAGTTCTACAATCGTTTTAGACACTTCAGAAGTCAGGGGGTGCTTATTTATTTTTGCCGACAGGTAGGTGAACTACATTTTCATTTACCTGAAAAACTACTAAGCTGTGCAACAAAGCCATGCAAAGACTACACAAATAAAGGAAACAAAAGGTTGGTTCTAAACTGTGTCACACTGTATGTCGTAAGTGGGACAAATAAAATGTTGCCCATATTCCCAGGGCCTGCAGGTCCCTATGGGATGAAGATAAAGTAAATGACTAATAGCCTCAAATTTAACTCAAGTTAGCGTCATTTCAGTGCCCATTGAGACCAGCCTGATTTGGAAGTACACCCTTTAGAATAAAGACATTTTAACAGTTTGCTCATCTACAGCTTTACAATAAAATACCTCCTTTTGACCAACTCCATCTTTAAATACATTTCTTAGTTTTCATCAAAAATGAAAATTTTCTAAGAGGGTTTTGTTGGTTTTAATATATCATTGTTTTTTATGTATCAACAGTAAGTAAAAAATTTGCAAAACAAAATAGCTGTGGAAGCAATGTAAACATGAAAAAGCATGCTTTAAAAATAAATTCAAACCTTTTATTCTCTTTGTTTTAGAATTCCCCTTAGACTGTTGAGAATAATGAGTTCCTATGGCTGCCTGCCAAAACCTTGAGGAAAAATCAAGGTTTACGCTCATCAGGAAACTATGAAACATAACCCATGGCATGGCCATTGTTTGTCACAAAAAAAAAATGTTCTTTATACAATAATAAAAATGAGGATAGCTTTGAAATAATGCTTTTTTAATTTTTTTTTTTTTTACAATTGATTTAAATACTGCCGATGGTAAAGCACAGGAAACTTGTCTGGTTAGCCAACATTTCTTAAAATTTATATTAATGATGAAGAAATACAGTGTTGGTTTCTGGGCTCTGGTATTTTCTGTCCTGTTAATTTTATATTTTTCAGGGCAGGGTCTGGCCAGTCAGAGCCCAGCCAGAGAGAAAGGCAAGCTCAGGACAGCCCCAGCCTTGGGGCATCAGGCACCTGTGGGGACAGGGCTGGGTCTAGGCCAGGCTGGGACACCAGTCCATGTGTGGGGGTCAGGATCAGGCCCCATGAAGGGAATCAGCATCAGGCAGAGCTGACCATGCACCTCTAACGTTTTCTGCCTGCTCCTTTGGTATGAGAAATAGGCATCTTTAGAATCTTTTTTTCAAAACTACTGTCATGTCCCTGGTACTATCCTGACTCACTGGCTGCACCTGTCTATTAAGCTTGATATTTCAGGATCACTGGCTTGGAACAAAGTGTTCAAAGACTGTCTCGGAGTGAGTTATATGTCATCTCTCTCAGGTATTGAATGCCAGTTCTATGAAAGGTGTTAAAGGAATAGTCTGTGGCTCTGTGTGACTTTTGTTTTGTCCATTTTTTTATTAGTCACTTACATTTTTCCCCTCGGTACATGAAAATTACACAGTTGCATGATTGTGTCAGTGTTGTTTTGTTGGGGTTTTTTTTGATGATACTACCTCTGGAAAATGTCCCTTGATAACTAAAGCTTTATTAAGTTCAGGCCAGACCTGAAATTATATCCTATAAGCTACACTTATAATAATAGGGATTGCCTTCTCAAGGGCAGATGAGTAATTTATAGTATTATTCCCGCCTTTAACAGGAGGTTAAAGCATATGCTTCCTCTTAAAACCTGTGTAAGCCTTCTCCACTGATCCCCTTGCAGCAAGCTGGGAGGGATCTGCTATGCTTGAAAATATTCCACCCTCCTTCTTCCCTCCCCAACTGCCCAAAATAAAAACCTAAAGCTCATAGCTCACTGTGTAATAATTTCATGAGTGACTTCTAGCGGCTTATCTGTTTGTAACATACCCTTCAGCTCTGCAGCCCAGCTCCCTGCTCCTGCATCTGTGCTGCTTCTGGCCTGTGCCAGCGTGAACATTTGTGAAGTCAAGCGATAAATGAGATTGAACTGAGAGGACCAGAGAACAACCTGCTTTCCTTCCGTTTTGCTGATCCAGTTCACCAGCGTAATAAATGTGTCAGCGTGGCATTGAGGACAGCACAGACACAGCTGAGAACAGACACAGCTTAAATGGTCTTCTTCTGCTGCAAGTGCACACCCAGGTGTTGACTTGCTCTGCCATTTAGTGCCTGTTTAGTGTCTCCTTGAAAACACTCCTGACACCTCCAAAACTGGAACTCTGTGTTTCAGTGGGTAATTCTGTGAGTCATCTTGTCATAAACCTGGGCTGGACCACGGTGTTTGTGTCCAACGAGGGTTGGGTTTTTGTCATTATGGTATAATGTGAAGACATTTTTCGGTTTCTCTTCACTAAATCTTTCACAAATCCATTTTTTACAGTGACACATTTGAGGAGTCATTTTTTTTTGCAAGTTTATGGGTATTTTAACTCTTTTTTTCAACAGTGAAAACCCAATAATCTTCATCTATATAACTATGTTGCAGTTATTACTCGTTCCTCTTTTCCTGGAGTTTGATCTGTAACCTGTCTAAGTTTCCAAAACAATATGTGTAGAGGATGTCATCCCCAGATTCTGTACTGAACTGGCCAGTCGTGTCCTGCTGACAGACGAGTTCTCAGCGCCAGCCTAAGAGGCCTTTTAGTGCAGAATGGAAAGCATCACACGCTAAACTTAATCAAAAGATGCTTTGTACTCCATAGAGACAGTTGCAGATGCTATGAGATTATTATGCAAAGGCTTGGAAAGCTCCCTGACTTCACATCCTTTCTGTGCATTGTGTTTATTAGGGGATGCGATAAACGCCGTCACTGTGTTACACAAGACCATACAATAATAATTGGAGTTGGCTGGGAAGTGAAATTTTTATTCTGCAGGAAATTCCAGCTTGTCAATATTTTGTCTCATTGAGTGCTGGAACAAAACATGTTGGCTCTGCAGCCTTTTTGGCAAAAATGGAACAATCTATTTCTTTGCCAGCTGACAAGCCTGGGAAGCCAAGAAACCAACTGAGCAGTCGGCCTGATGCCAGTGAGCTGGACAGCCAGTCAGCTGAGCTACAGTAAGAAGCCAGCCTGGCCAGCAGCCACAGCCAGATCATGGCTAGAGCTTCTGTAGAAAGTTTTGATGGAACCAAGGCAATCCAGAATTTCCAGTGCCAGTCTGTTCAATTAGAAGATGGCCAAACACCCAATAATTGACTCCTGTCAGGAGAGGATGTAACTCTACTGCACTTTCTGTTCCTTACGTGTTTCTTTCTTCAGCTTTTGCCTTGTGACTTAGGCAAGTATCTATTGCTTGTGTGAGCAAATTAAATCCAAGAATGTTCCGTAAGGATCAATGATGATACCCAAGCCTGTAAGGGAGTTTTCAGAGTGTCCCTCATTACTAGTTTTGTGATTGTCATTCAAATAACCTTGTGTGCAGCAATACCTCATGGTATCTGCCTGTGTATGCCCTGCTGACAAGAGTTATACAGTTACTGCAGGCAGTACAGTGTGAGATTGGAGTAAACACTTGTCGGCTATCAGGTAACACGCTGTCAACTTGTCTTCAGCCCTTTTCTGCAGATGAATTTAAGATAATGAGGCAAAAATGTCTTCTGAACTAGGGAGATGATACTGATCTTTATTGGAAAGTTGGTGATGTGGAGGTCAACACCGATATGCAGAGCACCCTTCTCTGTCAGAACTAGCTATGCTCAAGTACTGAGCTGTTTGCTCAATGTAACCCTAAACCTAAACGTTATTGCAGGATTCTTTTAATGCTCCAGTTATTTTTCCCTTTTGGTATATTTCTGGAAAGATATCAGATCAGTTTGTAAAAAAAAATTACATCTTTGCCCTCCTGAGTTCACAGTTATGGCATCATCATAAAAGGTATCTGCTGCTTTTTTCAAATGTTTAAATAATTTGTATTATAGGATAAATCTTATAATTCCTTAAATCTGCAGACATTGTACACACTATACACATCTCTTGTTTGTTTACAACCAGTTGTTGCATATACTTCCTCTTTAAACCCAGAGATGTCATATACTATCCTTACCACAACTGTGGTAACTCCAGGGAACAATGAATTTCCTTGTAAATGTTCAGTGGTAATTAAATTTTCTGCAATTTCGTCTATTTAAGTAGTCTAATATTCCTGCTGTGAAATTGGAGGAAAACCAGATGCTTTACTGAGACACATTTCAAATCTTGTGCTTTCCACATGTAAACAAATGTGACTTATTTTCATTCTCAAATTCAAATACTCTGGAGATGCTACAGCGTCTGGATTCAAAATAAATTCAGTGTCAGTTTTCAGTGACCTTTATATTTTCTAAGCATGGCCCAGTTTATTGCTGGTTTTACAGAGTTTATTCTTGAACTGGAAATCATTTTCATAGTGAGCATTTTCCCACAATGAAAATAGTTCAGTGCAATGTTCATTATGTGCTTTCTCCTTCATTTCTGCTGGAGCTGTTACACAGTTTGCTGTGTGCTGCTGCAACATATCCTGAAGTGTGCTCTTCATCTCAGATTAAATAACTCCAGCATATGTTTAAGGTTTAAGTCAGTCTCAATATGACCATTTGGCTTGTCTTGTTTATATTCCACACATGAATAACTGCTGCTGTGTGTCATTTAAGTCCTTCTGATTCTCAATTTCCTCAGTGTTGCCACATACTCAGAGATTATTTAATTTCCTCTCTGATCCAGTCTATAATAGAAAAGCTCTTCAAACATGAGCACGCTTTAATTATAGTGTTATCATCTTTTTCCATCAAAATATTGACTGGAAACTACCAAGTCCTTACATGTCTTGGTGATACCTTTTCAGCAAAATAGGAATATTGATAGCTTCTCCCAAAAACTAGGAGTGACAAGGAAACCATTACCTAAGACAAACAAGAAGTGCCTCATTCCTCCATCCACATGGTTGTATAAAAAATTGCTGTAATACAAAGGATCCTGAAAACCTCATGCCAGAGAGAGGCAATTTTTATCGTGTGGGGGTTGCCATTTTGAAAAAGTCACTGTACACTCCTTTCCAAGGAGTTCTTTGTAATTTACTGTTTGAAGACACAGAATCTTGGCCAAAATGAAGCACAGAACAGAAATACCTGAAAGAAGTGCTGTGAGTTCTTTCCCACCGCTGTAGGTTTTCTGAGTAGCTGTTTCTGAGCTACCTTCACAGAAGGCAATTTCATTTTCCCAATGAGATTTTTGTAGGTACATTTCTCAGCTCGGAAATGTTACTTTTATACGGCCTACTGAGAACGAGATAAATTTAATTTTTCAACTGTTTTTAAATTGAAGCTCGCTTGATTGTGACAGTAAATTGAGTTTTTCAAAAGTCAAAATGTAGCTTAAAATTATACATTTTGGTAGTGTATTTTCTGGGTACTTTGGACCATATACCATTGAAGTATTAGTTATTCTTGTAATTAAAGAAGTTAATTTTTAACTTTATTGAAAGGAAAGTATCTTCTTTGTGGTCACTTGTGCTTTAAAGCTGTGGATATATATAAACATAATATGAATATATATTTTAGTATGTAAAGTCAACATCTTTTTCATCAGTCGGAAGGAGACTAATCCATTGCCTCTTTGCTGAGTTGCAAGAAATCGCATTAGAAATATTTGAAAACATAATAAAAGTGTTTTAAAATCAAATTGTTTGAACTTCAGCAATGTGCCCTAATTTACAACTGATAAGACATTGTTCTGCCTATAAATGAATGGAAAATGAGAATTAATATTTGCTTTCAGATAACTGCCTGGGTCATACATTACATAATAAAACAGATGTGCAATAGATAAATTAGAATTTGATCCTGAAAGCTGGGTTGTAAAAGTATTAATTTATTTTTTCCTTGTCTGCCAAAAAAGTTTCCAGAATTGCCAGTGACTTTAAATTTCATCAGCTTTTTATACATGGAAATGTTGAGGCTTGTACCTGCAAGTTGGTTATCTTGAGACACTGCAGTCAAAAAAGGTTTATTGAAAATTTTCCTGCTACTAAAAGTTATGTAAGGATTGACCAACTGTGATTTTCTGTTCCCTAGGGGCAATGAAGGTGGGATACAGGAAAGAAATCAGTGGCTGAAGCATTGATAATATTTATATCTCTTTACTTTATGCTAAAAGGTCTGTGATTGTCGTAAGTGTTGAACCACACAGTTCTTAATGAGTATAATAAAGCCACTGAAGGGTAAGTTACAATAACATATCGATGATGGATTCTTTAGTAATACACCTTTTAAAACACATTATACCAAAGGAGAAAAAAGAAAATGGATTTCCATTCCCCTACAAGCCCAGCTTTACTATTTTTGTATCAGAACACAAAGTTACATTGATCTGACTTAGCTTATTCATTGGCAAAATGTGTTCATTCTTCAGGCCATCAAAAGGATTTTTTTTGTGTTTGAGAGCTGATGGATATGAATGATTTGTGTGGGAAAGAACTTCAGGGTTTCAGAAGAATCACAGAGGACTTTGCATGTTGCTCCTGTTAGGAAGCAATCCAATGTTTTGTTTTCCCATCTTGGTGCCCTCAGGCTCTGGCAAGACAGGTTTGCTCGAAGGCACCCTTTCTCCTTCATTATCCAGGGAGGAGGAGCCTTTTGCAGCTTTGCAGCTTTAGGGTTCATTTTTCCCTATCACACAAATAGAAATTTGGGTTTTTTTATGAGGGACAGTTTTAGAGCACACAAGGCCACTCCTGATACCTGGTGTATGAAATGAGAAATGTGCCAGGATCCAGAGTACAAATTATAGCTTCCTCTCTTTTGGCTTGTTTTTAATTCAAGACTGGTTTTCTTGATCCCCTTCTGTCTCAGGTGTGCTGGGGGAGTATAATTTTCTATGTCAATTCATTTGATGAGATTGCAGAAACCTGATATATATATTGATGATAAGGCTGGATTTCCAAGTAAACTTAATTACAGCTTTATAGGTGATGAGTTTTAAGATATTTGAAATCGATATTTATAATTAATATGAATAATACATTGCAATAGCATAGCTATATGGTGTATTTGAAGGTAGTATATATGTGTATGTGAGTGAAAAATACACACTGTGCTAGAGAAAATACATTATATTTATTAAAATAAAGTGTTCTGCTGAGGCTTTTTAGTGTGGGTGTTTTCCAGTTCTTTTCAGGAAAGATAATGATGCACATGCTGTGGGTGAAGAAGATTTGTCAGGATGACACAGAACTAATGGGAAATGATCCTAAGTCAAAAGTAAAGTTCTGCCAACAGGACCAAGTACTAAGGAGCAAGACTGCAGCTTTTTTGTTTTGAAAGAAGCTTGTTTAGAACTCTTCTTCTATTAAATTTCCTTCCACTATAGAAATGTCAGGATTTCCATCCCAGATTCAACAGTCCAGCCTGTATTCTTGACAGTAGTTAACAAAAGATATGTGAAGGTGCCCATTATCCAATGCAGACCAAATATAGAAAACATTTATTTATAGCTTCTGTCATTTAATGATTTTCTCAAGTTTTACAGTCTAAGACATGGCTTTTCCAGAAATGTTCTTGTTAGTGATGCAGATTGATCCTCTAGCTAGTGTTACATTTCCCTTTTTTTTCTTTTTTTAAATAAAAATAAGAGCTCTACACGCCTTTAAAGGCAGAATTGAATGAAAAAAATACTGATTTTTCATTTTAACTAAAAGGCTAAATCCCTACAATAAAAGGATAATATTGCCAAATACATTAGCAGTCATGAAGGACTGAATTTAGCTGTGCTATGCAATATCCAGAGCTGCACAGCTCAGTATTTACACTTCTTACACATGCACAAAACACCCCAAACTCACCTATCACAGAGAGATTTATCCATTTTATCCAAAACAAAATTCAAACAGGATTTACCTTCACCAGAATTTAGACATTCTAAAAGAAGTTCCACAGGATCATTAATAACAGCTGGTGTCTAGGTTTTCTCCCTTGTCTCCCTGGGAGGAGGAAAGGAAGCTCCAGCAAAATGCTGGGATAAAGTATCTTCCTGGGACACTGGTTACATGTCTAGTCATACAGCTACAGAATTAGTAACATCATTCCAGGCTGTGCCTTTCCACTTTCTTTGGAGATATCACATTCCAGTATGGATACTACTGGCTCATAATTTTTTAATAGTCCATGTAAAGGACTGAGACAATTTTTTCCTCTTAGAGTGCTCTGGTGTCAATCTGGAAGATGAGAAGCTGCCAGTGTTTCTACCTTAACTCTGTTTTTCTCTGGTGAACCTGAGGATGCGGTTTCATTCAGCTTGCTGATGGTGGTGAAAGGGGAATATTGTCCTCTCTTTCCCTTTTGTCTTTCCTCTTTTCTCCCAGTACTCCCTTCTCACTGGGCCACTCCTGGTGCTAGATCCTTCTACCCTCGGCTTAGTTCACTAATCCAGCTGATTCCAACCACACTGTCATGTTCCTTGATGCTTCTTGGCCATATTAGGGCATTAATGCTGGTTGACAGAGGGGTCTGACAAAACCCACTGCTGGAGCAAAGCAAGTAGCAGAGAGCCAGACAGGAAACAGGCCTGTGAAATCAACAACCTAAAGTTTCTGTTCTTTTAAGTTGCATGGTGGCACAGTGTCTTTTGGAGAGCAGGTGAGCAGCTCCATGGTTTGAAGGGAGTGCAAGTGAGGGAGGGAGCAAACACGTGTGCTGGCAGTGGGCTTCTCTCTGTGCTGAGCCTCTGCAAGCACTAGGTGGCCTGCTTTTAAAGGAAATGGGCAATCCCATCTGTTTCTGTGTGAAGGAGAAGATGAAGAGTACAATTTACACAAGCCGTGCATCTATTTTATACATCATGCTAAAACTTCATCACCTCTGGTAAAACAGTAATCATGCGTCAGAAGGAAGAGACACCATCAGTGTCACCATTGGGTGCCCTCAAAGACACCGAGGGCCAAAGGAAAATGGAAGGTAAGAGATGCAGCTGACCTGCAAAGTGTGGGATTCAGACATGGAAACTGCATTTCAGCTGCAGTATTTAATACCTCCTGGGAAAGTCCTCCTCATAATTGTATTTTGTGTATCTCTGAAAGAATGACTTCTATTCTGGGCCAGTAAAAAGAGTCAATGCAAAAGGAAAACTTTGATTACTATACAGGCCTTGAATGACTAAATAAACAAAAGAAAAAATCAGTTAATATTGAAAGCAAACAAAGCTTTGGTGGAATAGTAAGTGATTTAACAAATTTCAACAGCATCATTACACATATCTTATGCTCACTGATACCTTACAAATCAGAGTCACTCAGTGCCCAAAACTAAGGTGCAACAGAGTTTTAACATGGTATGCACCCTAAAAATCTCATTTTTATCTGTTTAATTTGGGAGCTGGGAAACTGATGGCAGCAAAAAGTGACCCTGGAAGCTAGAACGGGAGCATTAATGGATAGGTAAAATTTCATGTAAGATCTCTTCAGCGCTGTGATTCCTCCAGGCAAGCCCCTTCTACCAACCCAAAAGCAATCTGGTGATCAGATTCCTACAAATCACAAAGTAAGTAGGTCTATAGAGGATAGAAGTCCTCTCTAAATTAAGAAAAAGTATTATTTCTTTCCACTCCCCCAGGGATTATTCGAGATATCAGAAGCATTTAAACTGGGTATTAGCTAAACGGATGTAAAAGAACCACAAGGGTTTATGTTTCAAATTTTTCTCCATTTAATCCAGCAAGGAAAAAGTCTTTAATAAAACCCCAGATTGCTCAGCCAGCTAAGAAAGCCAGAGACACTGAACCTTGTTTTCAAAATATATATGTTTTGAGAGGGGATTTATATTGAAAAAATAAGCCATGATGTATTTTTGATCCTGCTAGTAAAAGATACAATAATTTAACTTCTATCTAAAAACTAGCGCTTCCATCAAACCTTAATTGAGCTTAATCAGCCATTAACAATGTCTCTTATTGACTGAGAAATAAATGGTGATTGATTGGCCTGACATAATTAATTGTTTTTGTCGTTTTCAACAACTTAAGCTCATTTGCCCAGGCTATTCTTTCCACAATGTTTGAAAGATTTAATTAATACTCCTGTCAATAATTTAAATAGGCTTAAGATTCTGGGAATTACAGAGTAAGTTTTCATGGCTGAGTTGTCACAGAGAGATATATTGAAATTTTAATTCGGAGAACATTTGATTTGTAAAGCAGTATATACCTTCCTAAGACAACTCTGTGAAGGTTTACACTGCAGCTGTAAATTTCATGCTGTTCGTTTCTTGATGTTTTGATGGAGCAAAGCTGGCACAGGTATTGTCTCCTTCATCTCTCCCTGTGTAGCTGCCTAGTTCCTTTATAAATTCTCTAAGGAACATACTTGATTTTTATTCATATGTAAACTCATTCAATTATTTTCTTTTGATGAGGTAAATAAGATAATAAATAAAATATGTGAATTCAACTGGCATCTGGAAAAATATTTTACAAGGTAGTCAATGCTGTTTGATGCTCTCCCTTCTCTTGATCCGGAGCGTTGCCGCTGTCCCAACATTTCCTTGAGTTTACAGTCTGTGGAGCACCTGAAAGAAGATGCTCAAAACGCCTCACAGTGGTGAGGAAGGTGAAGGCCCTAAAGAGAGGGAGTGAGAGATGGAATGCCAGAGCAGAACTATGTAAGGCTCATCTTCATAGAAAGTCAGTGCTTAAAAAAGAAAATTCATTTTAAAACTTCCTGTTTTATTCAAGTGTGTGGGTTTTAATTTCAGGAAGGGGTTGCCCACACGCTCCAGGTAAGGCGCTCTCCTCTAAACTGTTGCTCTGCCTTGGATGAGGAGTTGGCCCCAGAACCCACCTGCTCCTCCGACAGTTTACAGAAGCTGGTGAAGGAGAAAGAATAGCATGAAAATCTTACTACCAAGCTTTTAGTCCGGGTACTCTGAAGTGACCTCTGAACCTACAATCCTTAAAAAAGCAGCTCCCCTCACGCCAAAAAAAAAATGTTTTGGGAACAGCTCCATGGCATCTTGAACTTCTTAAATATTTTTTCCTTTTTATTCACCTGAAAATAGCCCCCCACAATTTCTGATTGATTGGATTAATGCTTTTAAGCAAGTTAGTTGGAAAACAAGTCATCAGGCACAAATCAGAAGAACATACTCTTACACCACTTGCAGGCTCCTATGTGACTTGACCTTCAGAGTACTGATGGCTTCAACAGCAGGTTGGAAATGCTGTGCCCAGGAAGTCTGAGCAAAGCTGTGCTCCCTCAGAGGGAGGGAAAACACACCATAGGCTGAATAGTGACACCATTAGCAGATGATTATTATTATTGTTACAAGGGCCATGCGTTAGGGATTCAGAGGTATTACATGTCTGATTCTAATTAACAAACTGCTCTGCTCAGAGGATATCCTGACTGCCATGAGAACACATATCTGCTGTTACATTAAGGTCACTAGGCAGCAGATGGATTTTTTTTTTTAATGAAATTGAAGAAAGGAAATTGAACTTGGCAAAGTGTAATTGGGAAATGACAGTAGGTACCTGCGAAGGGCCAAAGCCTTTTAGCCATGGGAGATGCAAATAGCAGCAAAAGGGCAGAGGGAAGGAATAAGGTCAGAGGGGCAAGTGCAGACACAGCTGTGCACTGCTGTCAGGGAAAGGAAATTGAAACTAAAGCTGGAGCAAAAAATCCTGCTGGCTCAGTGAGGCATCTGCCACATCCCAGGATGTCCCATTTCATCACCATGACATCTCTCATCTCTCATCTCTCCTTCTATAAAAAGAAAGATGCACTTCCGTGTAGATCCCCTCGTTTCTCATCTGAAGGAGGAGAGCATGGGCCAGCTGCTCCTTTCACTCATCTGCAAGCATTTGGCCAGGACAGAAGCTATTGCACCTGCCTTTGTTTTGTCATGCTTTCAAGACACATTCAATCCGTGACATCTTCTTACCATTAGACAGGTGGAGATTATTAAGGGGCTCCACTGACATATTTTATTTTGAAAAAAAATATAGTTATAAATATGATCAGAACTGCATTTATGTAATTAGGAAACAGTCTGCAATAACTTCAAAGTAAATGGAGCAAACAACTAGTTAAATACACAGCCAATTCAGGCTAATGACATACTCCTATAGCTCCCTCCAGAATGGGCAGATTTTAATCTAAACACAAACTTTTAGTGCCCTGAATGGCATAATTTAAAAAATAATTTTTGTTTCTCACTTTTTATCATGCTGACTGTTCCAATATTTTAATATTAACACAGAATGTTAATACTGTACCAATTTCATTTTTGCCCTTGTAGTTTATCATGCCGCTAAATCTCTTTAAATAATTTACTACTAGATTTTGTTTTAGACAAGACGTCCATGCAGCCCTTTTTGATAAAATAACTCTGGGCAATAACTCTGCTAGATTTGCTTCAGCACTTCCAATTTCAATGCTTGCCTGTCTACAAACTTCTTTTTTCAGATTTTCATTAATTCAGTGATAGGACTTAAAATTTAGTACAGTTTCAGACTTCATCATCAGCTATTTGGTGCCACTGACATGAACAGATTGATTATATGCCACAAGTATTAACATGTGGTATGAACAGTTCATTCATTTACCAAAATTTTCTCAAAAACCTCCCTCAGTGCATCTTCCAGGTTAAGGCTTATAATCCAACTACATTTTTTCACATTCTTTGACTTCTTATTCACAGAAAACTAATTTATGGTCAAGATGAACTGTGGGAAGCCTACCTTACTGTGCAGTCTGACTTCTAGAAGAAATTCTGGAGAGTTCCCAGTGTCCAAGTACCATCACACCCAGTCTCCTCATGTACTGCAGAGTGCCATCCGTAATGGTAACCCCTACTTTGCCCCTTGAGTTATTTCTCCTACTACAGTCTCATTTATACCACAGTATTGATTATTGAAACCAACCATTTCAGTTTAGTTAAAGAAATTGAATCCTCCCAAAACACACCTAAAATTAAAGTACAGGCTTCAATCCTAAGGGAACTGTAAGCACCTGGAATTCATGGTGCATTAAAGCCCCCAGCACTGACCTTTAAGCTTTCAGGGTTATCCATAAAATTGCCTCTCCAACGTATGCTCATTCAGGACAATGGGATCCCAGCCACAAGACCACTTCATCGATCACAAGATTACATCCTTTGTGAACTGACTTAGGTTCCTACACACTGTAATTTTCCCTCTGTATGTGCCACTGATGATGGTTACTTTCATTTCACATCTTGTGCTAAGTACCAGCCTAGCAACTCACTGACCTATAACACGGCAGCTGATGCTTGCCTGCAGAATGGCCCTCTGGAATCAACCCCCATGAGTGTTTATCAGGCTTGGTGCTAGCGAGGCACAGCCTATACTGCTGAGGAAAAATGTGTTTGCTTTAGTGCTGCTTACCCATGGAAGAACGGGTGCTACTGAATGTTCTGTTTTAATGGCTGTTGTTACCATGGATGCAAATGCAAATCTGTTTTTACACTTAATACGCTGTGTGGCAGCAAGATCCAGTGGAAGATCCCTGCAAGTGTAAACACCTACATGCAGTGACCTGCTTACATCTGGGTTTGCATGTTGACATATAGAGGATGTATAAAAGCTGCATTCAAATCCCCTAATTAAAAACAATTTTCAGACAGTCCCTGGCAGACTTAATAGAAATGACACTCAGTAGTCATTCATCCAAATTTTATGTAGTTTTTAAAACAGAGTTTTCTTTTAAATTCCAAAGTCTTAGATTGTGCCAAGGAGTTGCCATTGTATTGATTTCTATGGGGAATTTTGGTTTAGATTTGATGACATTGGTAGTAGCCCACATTTTGAGTGGATAACATCTAAAATTCAGTGTCATGTTGTTCAAGCATTTCTGCTGATTTCTAGACACAAAATAAATTCAAGGACTTATATACATTGAATGCATTCTGTTTATTTGAGAAGGAAGATCTCATACGAGTGCCTGTTATGGAAGGCATCTCTTATCATGTACAATAAAATCAACCATTGCTTCCAGCAGAATACAAAAATACACATCTCAGTGACTTCCATACAATAATAAATATGTAATCATGCATCCAACAATAAAAAGGCACGGAAAACTGGTCACTTAGTAGTCATAAAAATTACTAACTATATTAACAAAGCCACCCAAATTATCTGTACAAGGAAATGTAACAATATATTCCAAAGGTGAAAACACATAAAACATCTTTAAAATAGTATATGCAATAAATACCTCAATTGTTTTTATATATTAAAAATAAAACTGTGCCATTGTAAACAGTATGTAAACAAACAAAATTCACTGTTCCTTACCATTATTACAAGTAAATAAAGCCAAAAGTTACACCCCTGCTCTGTTAGATATACTTCATTGCCAAGTTTTGTCAGGCAGTTTAAAGTTTTACTCTTTTCTGCAGCAAACAGAGCCTGCTATGTGTGTAATTCTAAGTATTAGAGCAATTGCTAAGCTTCAAAACTGACTACCCAGGATGTAGTAGGTCATCAAAGAGAACTGGAACTAGGAAAAGCAATTCTTGCAGTGTTATGGATAGAAGTAATTTATTTTTACTACATATAATAGTGTGGGTAAAACTCAGCGGTTTATGTAATACTGCTCTCCTACAGGAGTCAAGCAGGCTGTACAGAGGTGGTGAGCATCCCTATTCCCTTGGGCAGAGGAAGTGAGGCACTCAAAAGGTTAACTACACTGCCCCCAGTCTTACACCAGCTTCATTGGCAGGAAACCAAAGGCAGAATCCAGACCTTCAGTCACTTCCTCCTCATTTCCTCAGATATCACATGGCCTTGCAGACAAACAAAGGCGTGTCCTGAACTCCAGTCCTGATTAGAATAGCAGAGAGCCAACCAACACGCAAAAGGAAAGGTGTCTGCCCACTTGGGCGCCCATCTGCCCCCACTAACAACCACGGAGCCTTGCCACCAAGTGAAGCAGGAGCACCATAGGAGCTTTTTCCCCACTAATCTGTGATCAGATCCACATTAGCAGACTAACGAGCCCAGACAAAGCCCTGTGTATCCTTCGCAGGCCTCCTGATTGCCTCAAATGTTTATTCTTTTGAGGTCTGTTTCTACAGCCAACAAACTCCTAGAAAGTTCAAGCAAGGTGCATACTTCCTGCCTTATTAGCAAGGGAAAGGATAGGAATCTGAATATGATCCTTTCTTAAATGGAATTATAGGAAAAGGTTCCCAGAAGTGGTGGGCATCTGCACAGATGTTTTCAGAAAGAGCCTCGTGAAGGAAGGTGTCTGCTTTGTTATTTCTTCAGCTTTTGATAACTTTGACATAACTACCTCATTTTACAAGTCCGACTATCCCTGGGATGACTATCTATGATAAATACAAACTTACCTGTTCCCAACACATGTATTTCAAAGTGCATGACAGCTCTTGTTTGAAAATGGTTTTAGCCTTAGATGAAGAAATTAGGATGCATCTATTTAGCTGTTTCACAGCCATATGGTTTTTTTACAGGAAGAATACACTTTGAGCATACATAATTAAAAGACACCCTGGAAAGGGATTTAGGAAGCGCTGCATTATGGTATTTTTCCTCCCTTGTGCTATTAAAGAACTGATCCTTCTACCTCTAGACAAGTGATTTCTCTAATGTCAAGCAGTTGTCCAACTTGCCTTACCACTTAAAAACATTTTCATCATTTTAATTGATCTGTGGCATATTAAAAGTCATTCAATACACTGGCTCTGAAGATACCTCCATGTATTGGTGAGAAGCTTAAAGCCACATACTGACTATGTGACTTTTTTTTCCCCAATAAGGTACTTTTGGATAAGGTACTTCAAGTTCTCATACCAGATCTGCCGAGATAGGTGAGCTGCGTGAGATCAGTAGGTAGAGAAAACAGACAGGACTAGTTTTTATTTATCAATGAATACTTCTTCACATTCACCTGCCACACTGCATTCCCTCTTTGTGGAGAGAGGCATGAAAAGTGACCTCTTTTTAGATGATTCTGTATTAAATCTTACAAAAGTTATTTCAGAAGGTATTTTCTTAGACATATTCAAGGACCAGATCAATGAAAAATTCTGTACATTCTGGGAGGCATATATTCCCACCTGTGTTGTAGTTTGCAGGTTCCATAGAAAAATCCAAATAGAAATTGCAGATTTCACATTGGGAAAAAATAAATACATTTCACTCATTTAAAAAATTATCACAGTAGGAAAATAGCCAGTAAACAATAGATTCAGAGGGGTTTAATCTTGGCCCCAGTGAGATCAATGGGAGTTTTGCCAAGGATTTCAAAAAAGCCAAAATTTCACCCAGAATCATATACAATTCTTTAGCTGACAACAATCATAAACATCCTGCCACCCCATTGTATAAGTTAAATATTAATAAGCATCTGTAAACATCCTGCAATTCATCTGATATAAAAAAATACTATAATAAAAACAATGCAGCATCTCAAGCACGGTATAGTTTTTAAGTTTTTTTGGCTCTACACACAAGTTGGCATCATTATATTGGGCAAAACCAGGGTATGTATATACATCTCTATGTACAGGTGTGCTCTCACATACACACTACAAACTACACACATCCACACTAATACTGGCAAGGGAATGACATTCATAGGTATGGCATGTAAAAGCCCACCCATGATCAATTTGAGGATCACTTTTATGTGAGGAGCAATTTCCCTCCAAGCAAATCATCTGTAGGCTTACATGTAAATGCTCTAAGTGAAATACAAGAGTAATCTCCAAGGGGCCTAAAGGACCGTTCAAAGCACAGCATATGCCTAAGTCCCCAAACATCTACATGATTGCAAAGACAATGGACTTTCTTATGGAATGAACAGGAAAAACGGGAAACAAAGTGCAGAAATTACGGAGCACACACAGGTTTTTACCTAAACCTGTGCAAACCAGGTTAGATGTTTTCAATTTCAATAGAATATAGGTTTGGATTGAGTGGAAATCATGTGCTTCAGCTCCTTGCTACAAACTGCCATTTCGACCCAAATATATGAGTTATGCAGAGAACTAGACAGTGTCACATCTCTGCAACGCTTCCATGGGTACTTCATGCATCCACTCATGCATGTAAGTGGATGTTACTACAGAATTAACTAACATCTGTACTTGACTGGAATACCAGTGTAAGTTACAAGCCTGGCTCATGACAGAAACCACCCATGTTGGGCTGGGATCCTCTCAGACCTTTTGAAATACCTTTAGATGAAATTTACCTTTTTTAAATGCCAGAACATACATTAAAAATGCATTAATGCAATTCCATAGTGCTCAACATTTGAAGATACCTGCTCTAGACAGACAGATGTGACAGCGAGAAGTTCTGTTAGTAGTGACTGATGGGTTTGCTGTCACGATGAATTAAGAAGAAGCTGCTAATATTATATGACAATAAATTATTTGTGTGTGATGAGGGCAACAAAGAGCCAGAGGGAAGGTGCAGAGATCAGGCCCCCTTCACTTTTCTGCCTGTACTCTTTATGTACAAATCCCATCTATTGCATGTCTCATCTGCCACTGTAAATATCACCTTGCCCTTTGATGATCTCATCAACATACAAGCATATTAAATTCCTAAGGTAACTGGCAGGTCCAGGGAGTTGCCATAGTTTCAGCTCTTTTAAGATTCATAGGATATGATGTAAAAAGGTGGCTAGTGAAACAAATTATTTCAGGATAGGTTTAAAACTGTGGTCCTTGAGTGGGAAAAATGGTAATTTTTGCTGTGTATGGACAACGGCATTTTTCAAGGTACACGATTTAAGGAGACATAAAATCAAGACAAAGAGTACAGACACCACAAATGACAGATGCCTGTAGAAAATCGTCTGGAATGTGGCTAAGCACACAGTCCAAATGCCTACTTCAATGTATAGCCCTAGTGGCCTCTTGGGAGAGGAGAGTGCTACAAGGAACCTTCGCAGTGACAATCTGCATGCCTGTGTGCTCCTTGTAAACCTTCCTAAACTATCCAGCTAAAAAATCTTTTATCCTTGAAATTCTCATTAAAAGCTTCCAGGACCTACTCTTCAGTGCACGTGCTCTCCCCATCTTTGAAAAGCAAGACCAAGCAGCTTTGAATGGCTTTCCTCAATTTCCCCATTCACAAAATAATTGACTGTGACTGCAAAGAGAATTAGTCCCGAACAGAGCTTACTTCAACTAACACCAGGAGAAAAACAGTCATGTCTCCAACTCTTTCCCTGTTAACGGCACTATCAGATTATTAATTAAACTAATTTTTTTTATCCAATTAATGCTTTAGTTTTAAAAAACTGGGACTTAAAATGCTAATTCCCTTTAAAAAGTCATAGAAGGGATTTGGGGCACTGTATTTTTGGCTTTTCACACAGTTTCCGTAATGAAAACAAACTATCCAATCTTACTGTTAGTTCATTTCTTCCTGTTTCCACCTTCCAGTTCACATGCTCATCTAGCTATACTTGGCTCAAACACGGCTCCCTAAAATAGTTGTTTCCAATGAATTTGGAAAAAGATAGTTGCAAATTACTTTAAATTTTGTACCACATCCCTTTCATATTCAGTAGCTTTTCAATCCTAATACAAGTCTTTGAATAATACCAAAAACTGTATTTTTCCAAAGTATTTGTTACACAGGATAAAATTCATTGGCCACTTGGATACTTGTCCTACTAATAGCTACTGTAATGTCCAGTATTTTCAATGTCTTACACAGCTGGTTGAGTTAACCAGAACACTTCTCTTTCTTTCCAAGGGCATTCCGGTAGGTAGCATTAATTGTTAGAGCTTCCAGCAGAGATTGCAAAAATATAGCTTAAAGAATTTTAGTCCACCATGACTATGCTAAGCTTTGGAGCCTGAATCCTTGCTCTATCTTGCTCTCCTTGAGCACCCTACAACTTTTTCCTGGCCTGCCTGTCCAGCACTTCTGAACAGAAACCATGGAGACATACGCAAGGGTCTCGTCTTGCCAGAAGCTGGGAACTCATCCAGACACAGGAGCTGGGAAGCAATGTAAAAACATTAATAAAGGCATGACTGGTGTTAAACATAAATGAGGCACCAGCTTCTTCTGCCCCACTAATACAAGCAATAGGCTATATGAACTCAAAATCCCATCTGAGAGCTTATCAAGTTTTTGTCAACTGGGAAACAAGTCTTAAATTATTTAAAACAGATGTTTGTAATTCTGCCATGTGCAAATATGAATTTTCTGTTGACTGTTCTGAAGGTGATCGTCTTTAACCACTACAGCTAAAATTATTACAATTTGTGCAGGAATCCTTTTCAGTATGTATTTGTCAGCATTTTGCTTCTTTGCAAAAGTGTTAACAATGTTAATATTTTTTAATTTACATATGACAAGGGGATGATGTTTTAAGATTAATTCTGTGCACTGAAAAAAATCACAAACCTTTCAAAATATTTTTTTTCAGTTAAAATATTGAGGGTGATCACTATTAAGTCTGCAGAAGTTGCTATGAATTTTGGTATTAGCTCCAACTGGCTACAGAAATAGTCTTCTCAAGGTCTCCAGATGGCTTCCAAATGGATTATGATTTCTGAGAAAAAGACTGGGCTTCTGTATGGCAGAAACAAACATTTCAAGTACATAAGCTAACACTTAACAGAGCTATGAAACCTAATACAACAGTAGTAGAAAACAACTAGAAAATTTTCTTTCTTTTTGTAAAAAAGATCTATTCCACACTATACTCTGGATACAAATACAGGAATTTATACAACCAGTAAAGGTTTTATATTGATAATTACCAAATGATGCTTTATCAATCCTGCTGATGCTACCATTCATCACTGAAGAAGAAGCAGAGATATTTTAAGTCCTGCCAAAAGTCTAAATCCTGTCCAAACTCCTCAGCTTCCTCATTAACAACTTATTCCTTAACACAGTGGTACAGTCATGTACAGTTCTGCAAACATTAAATCTTCGCAGTTAGAATAAGCAGCATCAAACCTTGATGATATCAAAATCATACCACAAAACACACAATCCATGAAAACATAATCAAAAATATGGGACAGCCTGTGTTATAAATGGATAAAGGATGCTGCAGTTGAGATGTACTTAAGTTATTGGGGCGAAAAAATAAATTTAAAATTACTTATTTAATTTTATTTTCTGTGGCTCTTTACTTACTCATGCAAGTGACAAGATGTTTTCCTGGTTGTAAGCTAAACAAATTGCTCAGTTATCCTCAACGAGATACATTCCTTGTGCCTTTACCTTTCACAAAGACTTTTTGCACTGCTAATTATTAATTACCAGAACTGTTGAACTCATAGGCAAGAACTTAATATTTAGGGGCACAGAGAGAGCACTGCAGAAACAGCTGTAAACACAACTAATGCAATCATTAACAGGAAGCATCAAGCAAAATGGAATCACCATGGGGGGTTTTGTCTTGCATGCACATTATTAGAAATGTTTTTAAAGTAGGACTATGGAACATCCTCTCATATTTGCTTTATGTATTAATTTTCCATTACATGTGAAAAAGGTCTCCTGCCAGTCTTCCTGAAATGAAGACCAGATGCATTGAAAAACTGATAATTTTACCCTTAAAGTAATGTTCATTATCAAGGCTTTATGAAATTTTCATTAATAGCTTGAGCGAGTTCAATTAAAAAGTAAAATTGGCAGGTTATCTATTTCTCTACAAAAAGCATAGGAAAATATAAAATGGACATTTATGAAGAAAAAAATCAATACCTCTCCTTTGAATTACAGTGATGCAGCATTGCAGTATTAATTACTTTGTGCAGGGATAGAGGGAGTAAGATGATTTCTATTTATTTTTTACAGGACCAAGCATGTTCATTCCAGTCCCAAAACAAGAAATATGGAACGAAATCATCTGGGAGGGTTTTTGATCATATGCTTTACACTTTACTGTTCTTCCAGGTTCAAAGCATTTTTCTTTGAAAGAAAGAGATATTCAGGAGAAAAGAACAGTGGTTAAGGGGAGACACATAAAAATATATCAAAGGAAATTTTCACTTGCCATCTTATAAAAAATTTGATTTCTGAACCTTCTTTTCTTTGAAGTATTGCAAAACATCCCAAACACCTACAACCATGAGTTGGCTTGATTTCATTCAGTTTCTAAAAAGAAGGCATGAGGCTTTATAAAGGCAAAACTTGCATGACCTACATCAGAGGTTGCTACAGCAATCAAATACAGTGAACTGAGAAAATCCTCTTTGAAAATGACAAAACAGCAACATACATCTATCAACCTGCTGCCATTTAAAACAGGCAGTTCTTGTGTTCCTCTCTCTGAGGTGTAGAGCTTTTCATCTAAATGAATACCAGCCACTACAAAAAAAAAAAAAAAAGGCAGATTTTTTTGCATTCCCTTCAGACTTTACTGTATACTGATCATGGAAATCATGTGTATTTGACTGGGGGAAAAAAAAATAATCCAGTAAACTTTGTATAGGGGTTGTCTTGATAAATCTAGCATGCTGAATCAGGCTCCACAGGATCTTGTTTTCTAAAAAGGTAACTGCTTTTAGGGATGTGTTTACCTTGGTTTTGTTGAAATATTGGGATTTGAAGCACTTTTTACAGCAGGATTAAATTAGGGAGAATGCACTTCATTAAAAAATGTAGCTATTTATGTACTTAGTTCTAGGAGCTGAGACTTTTACAGCAGTAAGGAAAAAAACCCCAATACTTAGAATAATCACAAGAGAGTAACACTGTGTTCAGGTCTTCAGAAAAGCCACATCACTTAAACACAGTTATAACCCACGACCTCCACAGAGAACTCCTGTAAGAATATTTTGAGCCTCCTTGTCAGATGCATTTGCACTTCATAGCCAACACTACTCTAAGGCATAGAGCTGCATAAAATTTGCTCTCCTGGGCATCTAATAAATACAGCATAAATGATACTTACAGTTTTGTTGTTTCCTACTCACATGTTTAAAAAACTGCTTAGGACAATCAAAGTTAAATTCTTTGGTGGTCATTTAGAAAAATGATCATTGATCAGTTGTCCTATACTGAGGTAATTTGAGGAGTGCCATAAGAAAGTTGTGTTACAAACAACATTTGCTCATGTTCCCTGCTGAAAAGCAGGTCCCATTTTTTAATATATTCAGTGTAGACCTCTATAGTGACTTGAAGAGATCCGGTTCCATAGCCCATCTTAATGCATTACAGACAGCAAGGCTGAAAGTTGTAAAGATATTGTATCTTACAATCAAGAATGTAAAGAAAGTTCTGCTATGTATTATGTCCTTGAATAGAAGATTAGCTATGTTGTCTACTGTAACATCAATATGCTAAAATGCTGCCACATGTTAAAATACAGTGTAGCTTATGGAGAACCAAACAGCAAAGGAAATAAAGCTTACAAAGACTTGACAGATGTCACCTGAACATCATTAAAGGGGTGAATGTCAAGTACATTAAAATGAAATCAAAACCAACAAACTTTCCATTGTTTGCCTAACTTCCCATTTTTGCATACACTTTTCATACAACAGCCTGAAAATCATATCATTTGGCAAAGGCATTTTGGTTTGTTTTTTATGCAAAACCTAATAGGAAATTTACTTTTGGCTTAAAGGCCAAATACGCCTTTTACTTTTGTTTGTTTACCAGAACAATCATTATGTCCACTGAACTCCCAGAGTGGTGCCTGTTGAACCTACAGCAGCAGGAACACAAAGAACTACAATAAGATACAAATTAAGCCTGTTTTGTTTCTTTTGATTTTTTTTTCTCCATGAAAATGAGGATAATAAATTTTACTTTCCAAGGGATGAGTCCCATCTACTTGCCATGGAACAACTCCTGTGATATGCATGAGAAGTGGAGGGCAAAACCAGGATGCAGTACTTGACATTGGTCCCTTTGTACAAGAAAATAAGTTTTGGTAAAAACCAAATGAAACCTTACTCTGCTGCCCATGAGGAACACATAAATAAATTTCAAGATACTCTTTAACGTGCTAGAAACATCAAAGCTACTCGATTAAGTGAAAGTCAAGTGTTCCTTGTGCTGCAGTGACACATTGTTAGGAACAGCAAGGAGACAGCAATTCCGTGCAAGTTTTCTGGCAGATGGTGCAAAGTCATCTCATCTCAAACATTTAGATAGGAATTATTTTGTAGAAATCTGAAATTTATTTTCTGACTAGATTAATACTTTTGTGAAAATTTAATCAGGAAATTAAATTATGAGCCTGTTTCATTTAAGTTGTGTAAATACCCTTACAAACTCTGGTCTAGAGCAATTTCTAAACAAAGATGGTTTAAATTTTTTTAAACTGTTTACACTCCTAGATTACTGTCTTGCATGTGATTCATCTTAGCATGCACAGTCTAAAACCTTAGAGTCTGGGGTTTTTTAATTTTTATGGTCTACTGATGGCGGAGTGCTGTCAAGAAACAAACTGATACCTTTTTAAAGAAATGCACACAGATGCATTTTTAAATTAATAGTTAATTAGCAATGATTAAAAGTTTACCCCACAAAAATCAAATCAGCTGCTACATTTTAAATATCTTCTTATGTACGATAAATAAAATTAAATTTTCCTTTAAGAAAATTTCATTAATATTTAAACCTGCTTTTGAACAATACAATAAATAAAACGGTTAGTGCCTACAAGTTCAAATATGCTACAGATGTTTAAGATAACTGAACAGCTATATTAAAATGCACCATGAGGAGATTCTTTACCATTTTCCATGCAGGAAGCCAATTGATGTTTTTGTGAGGTACCAGTCTTTCAAAAATTCTCATAAGTTAGTTACCTGATAAACCTTCTGTACATGATATATTTAAAAATCTAACTGTACAGTGTTTCAATCATACATACTCTGCTGAATATGGCACAAATGCAAAGTTTCCACACCCACACACCCTTTGCCGTAGAACACATTTTAGGCATAACACAACACTGAAGAATAGAAAAGTGCCTGAAACTGGAGGAAAAAAAAAAAAAGACACTCAAGTAGCAATAAATTAAATCTCATTCAAACCGATAAAAAAGTTGTTCAAGTGTTTAAAGTATCAGATGTGTCATGCAACAGAACAACAGACAATTCAGGCAGGCACACCATGCATTATAGTTTGCATTCATGGTATCACAAGGTATCTCTCCCCCTTTCTGCATGGCCAGCGAGTGCTGGATACCTGCGGCACTGCCAGGCTCATGGGTTGAATCTTCCAAACTTCCTGGTCTCCTGCACAGGAGGTTTTACAGACCTACGCCTCGGAAGGATAACCAGATGACCTCATGCTGTACAGTGGCATCTTGCTGCAGCATAAAGAGAGGCATACTGAGCTGCATGTAAGCAAAGCAATCGTTTCTTGATTATATTTTCCAGTCAGTGCAGTTCACCATCAACCAATCAATTTACCAAAGTGGGCTTATCCAAACTGGCCAATTTCAATTTGCACACCAAGACAACATCTTCACAGACCATATCACCTCTTCCTTTTTGTTTTGGCACAAATCCTTTTGTACTCTTGCTGCAAGTTCTTCACCACTCAAGAATCCAGAGATGCTAGCCTGTACAAACACCAGTGCTTATTCTTCCACAGAGTAAACTACAAGGACAGCCAAGTGCCTGCAACAGCTTTGCTTCTCCAGCAATTTTCTCTTCTCTCTTTAAGAAAAGCACCAGCATAATTACGCTTCAGACAAAGGGGTGTTCTTGCTGAGCTCTTTAATTCCCTGGAGAATTCGCTTCATATGGCCCACTTTCGTTATCCCCAGGTCCTACAAAAATTTAAAAACAGAAAAAGAAAAAAAGAGAAGAAGAAAAAGAAAGAAGTTTACTTTAAAAAAGGGAAAAAGAAACCCCACTGATTATGATCTATCCATGCAACAGATGTCTAGAAATGTGCTCACTGCAATCAACACTAACCAGGAACTTTTAGCAAGAGTTGCTTTACAGAAAGATTGCTTAGGGCATACAATGAATCCCTCTCTGTCTGGCAGACAAAAAATTACTTACCTGCAATAGTGACAACCTAGGGCACTTCAATATATGTCAAAACCATGTTTGGCTTGACTCCTAAATAAAACACCTTTCCCAATTTCTGGCAAAATAAAGAGAACAATCTCCCCCTCCTCTCTAACACAGCAATCAAATGCTTGGTAGGATGTGATGGATTGGAACTTCTGTCCAGCAATGTCACTTGATCTGAGGCCCTATGATGTCTGCTTTAATCAACAAACACACATATCCCCAGTTTCTCAAGGGAAAGTGGATGTAATGGCTACAGGCATGTAGGACAACTTCCCTTTAGAGAGCAATAGAACAAGTAAGCATTTGTTTTTCATTCCAAAAAGGTTACATCTCCTAGTATGGATGTTCCTGATTAGAGAGCTGGAAGAAAAATTCTCAGAAACATGATAGCCATATCCCAAAGGAAATGTAAAAAGCGCAAGAGTAAATCTCCTTGTAGCCACTAAATCATTCACATCAGCTGAAATGTTTCTATTATTGTTTTCCAGACCCATCTCTGTAAGCAGCAACAGACAAGAAATTTTGTAGCAAACTTCTTCCAGTATTAGTAATAGCTTTAGCAGCATCCTTTTTCAATTTTGGCTGGTCCAGTGATCAGAGAAACAGAATGGGATGCCCAGCTGTGCTAATGATCTCCCACCACACTAATGAATTTTCAGCTCAGTTTGGTGGAAATCTGCTTCTCTTATCTGTGAAACTCAGCTATGAAAAAGTCTTTAAAATCCATGTGTTAGTGGTGTTGAGCAATCAGCAGAGTCGAACACTAGTTATTTGTAGAAAAAACCTTATATAAATAGACTGTGGTTAAATAACTAAAAAAAAAAATAGAAAAGTTCCATTATTTTTCTGAAATAGAAATAATTTCATTTTAATAGGAAGAAGGGAGTATAATTAGGCAGCTTGAAAAAAATTTTTCTCATAAAGAGTGGAAAATGCAACCATATATATTATTCTGTACATACTCTACACAAAGACTGTATCTACATTTCTACAGCCAGAAAGACCTAAGAAAATCTGTATTCTATATTACTCTAAAATGTTACCATGCATTTAATTTTGGAAGAAAGGAATGGTAAAATGGGCATGAATTAATTATTTTATTATAAAGGTAGCGGAGCCAAGATTAAACAGATGGTTTAATTTGCAGAGTCAAGACTGAATTCTGGTTATGGTAGAAAGAAAAAATACTTGGTTGTTTCTTCAGTTGAGAACTATCAGCACTGTAATAGATCATAGGGCATCCTTTACAGGACTTTGGCACAAAGGTGTCAGCATTAAGGAGTTCAACATTTCTTCATAAAAGTTCTCAAAGCAAGTGCTTGTTCATGAACTACCTAAAAAAACCTCCTGATTTTCCACATCACAAAAATTTGTATTTTATTTTTGCTAATAGTCATCTCACTTATAAACAAATGTGGTACTAATTTTTAAATTAAGAGAGTTAATGTATGTAGTAGTCACATGCATCTTAAAATGACAGTAATATTTATAATTTTATATTTCTGTAATATTGTCCTTTTTATGTTAAACTTATTTCTCAAGTGAATCAAAAAACCCACACATGACTACTGAAACCAATGAAATAGCCTAGTTGCTATGTGGAGAAAATTCTACATAAAGGAAAACCCATAAGGATATCTTCTAAACCACAACAAACCACACAATTTAAAGGTTAAGAACTTATAAATTCCTCAGAACAAATATGTTTTCATGAATTTTCAGAACTTCTGTTGGATAAGCAACATAGTGAGACGTTGCCAGAGTTCAAAATCAGAAGAAACACATTGTGAAATTCCAAAAAAACTCAGCCACTTTTCCTACCAACCTTTGTAAAGCATTTCACAACACCTTTGATTCAGAGGTAAGAGATTTTGGGTTTATTTCTGTTCCAGCTGAAGTTTCTGTAATGCATATCAGAACAGCAAGGCTCAAGAGCCTCATCAAAATTTTTGCGGCCCCCTTTCTGCTACACTTCCAGGGGGAAAAAAACCCCAATCAACAACTCAGAATTCTTATGCTTTTATAATAGTTTTTGGTTTGTGGGAAATTAGAATTCATACAGTCATGACACTAGATGCTATCTGGTATTCTCAGTTTACTGCTCATGCAGAAAAGTTTGCTAAAATTCTCTCATCTCAGACTAAAAGGATCTGCTACATCATATCATGCATCATTCAAAGAACAAGATCCTCAAATATCTCTGCATATTTGTGCATGCATAGGATTCATCATCCTCTACATAATCTGTTCATATGTAATCGATATCTAGTTAACAAAAATTCAATTTGACTGAAGTACAGTTTTGAAGAAGAAACTCTAGACAGAGCCTGAAGAAAAAAACAGCTTTTCTTTTTTCCCAGATATGGCCTTACAACTACAGTATCACCTCTCCTCCTGCTCTCCCTGACCACTGTGGCATTTCCTTGACATTTTTTGGCTAAATGTACCACCACTAGCAAACAATTTATATAAGAACTCCTTAATAATAACATCTTCCAAATGTGAAATCTACCCTACTTGCATCCCTAGTGTAAAAAGCCATTTAGCATGTCTGAAATCTAGCAAATCTTACAAAACTTTTTCCATAAAAGAACTTTTTCAAAACATGCTACTGCAAAACACAGGGATGAAGTGTCACAGTGCTCAGCACAGATTTAGTTTGACTGGCACTGCTTATCAAGTTGATCTGTGGCATGGAAAGCCTTTCTCCAAGGAAAGCAACATTGCTATGGATTTTTAAGGAGGAGTCATCCCCTCGTCCTACCAAATGTGTCGCAGTTCTGATTATGACTAAGTTGCACGCATAGTAACATGGTTATCAATGCTAACAATGCCAATATGTATTTCAGAAAAACTGGTCTAGTTTTCAATAAGTTTGTTTGTAAAACAAGGTTAAAAAAATAAATAAAGTCACACTAAGCCTTCTTTGTACAGTTTCTGCAGAATAATTCACTATTTACTGCCCAGCCATTCATCAATTGAAAGAAAATCATATGAGTGCAAATTTCTAAGATCCCCTTAAATGAAATCAGGCATAAGAGGCTGGAGAAAGGTCATTACTGCAAGGACTGGGTGGAAAGAAGTATTCTGGTTCTTCATTTGCCAGTTGCCACACAGAGCTCCCTGAGAACAGGATCCACAAGATACGCAGAAATATAATTAGAGGTGCCCAATTCTTCTGTCAGCATATCAATCTATTCCAGCGATGTGTGCAAAGGAAGAGTGTTTCATCAAATCCTTCTCCATACTGCTTTTTATCTCTCCTTTTGACCACAGAAAGAAAGGTGGGCTCAGAGGATTCAATTAAAACAGGCAGCAATTTTTCCTGCTGCAGACATGAAAGGTAATAGAAGTAAATCTATTGCACATGAGTCAGGAGCTCATGAATCAGTGGTGATCTCCTTTAGCTTGTCAGGAAGCACAAGCCTTGCAGTGGAGGAGAGGCTGCAGACAGATTACAGCTTGCAAGAGCACTGGAGGCTCTTGCACACCTCGATAGCCAAAGGGAGGAAAGATTCACAGGGCAGCTTGTGATGTGTTCCTCATTTCCCAAGAACCACATTACACATCTTGACATGGATTCAGGCCACTGGCAGAAAACTGCAGGCTGCCTGAACCACCCTTAATTGGCCCCGTGCAGAGACCATGTCCCCTAATCAGCAGGATGAGCACTAAACTCTGCAATGCAAGTTCAGTGCTGTTACACAGAGTGCCAGCCATGCCTGGCCAAAAGCTTATGAAGGGCACTGATTTGGAAGCTCTCAGTGTCTGCTAATGAGCACATGGGGCGATTCTGGAGCAAGATTTTGGTCAGCTTAGGACATGCCCTTGGCAACTTGTGTAGAGCAACTCCTCATCCTATGTGTCTCCAGACAGCACTGGATAGAGGAGACAGTAGGCCCTCTGTAGGCCCTCTAAGACAACTCCTTAGATATTTCATAGACCTTTGTGATGGGATTTTATTTACACTGAACCAGCACGAGCCTTAGCAACAGGGATAACTGGTTCATAATTACCCTGCTGCAGCTATTTCCTTGGTTTAAGTGCCAGTCCTCTGGGCATGCAGTCAAATTGGTACTTATGAGAAATAAGGCATGGCCAGAAGCCATGTCCAGTTTAACACTGATCTTACCCACCACCATTTATTCCAACAAGCTGGACTTTTTAAATTTTCTTAATATTTCAGCAAACCTATGCATTGTGTAAGGCAGAGTTTCTCAGTTGAATTTTAGGTTTGTTGAGCACCCATTTAGAACAGGGACTTGCAACATCCATCACTGGAACACTGTGGTGGATTGCTTGGACAATCTTCTGTTTCTAAATTTTTGCAGGGAGGGACTGTCCAGAAACTGTCCCTCCCTGTCAGAAACTATCCTGAAAGAAAGGAATTTAACTTCCATGGAAAGAAGCTTAGGCAATCTAATACCAAAGAGTAAAATAAAACACAACAACCTAACAGATTATCTCAAACACAGCTATTTTCAGCAGATGCTTTCTACTGCAACAGTCACACAATGCAAGCACTACCTTATAACACCAAGGTTTCACACTGCATAAAAAACTTCACATAAAATAACACATTTGTATGAAAATATTGTCTCTACCTGGAGACTACTACTGCACTGTGGCTAGAGCAATGACTAGCACTCTAAATGTAAATGTTTGCAATTTATACAATATCCTACTTCCTCTCTTACGTGCTAAAAGCAGTTGCAAAACCCATTACCAAGAACTCATTACTACTGAGTTCCTGGAAAAAGTAATTTAATGAATCCCCAAAGATATAACTGCTATTACATATAATGGATGCACTTAAGCCATTCCTGAAAAGGACCAGCAAGCTCAAATAACAGCCTCAAACTGCTGGATAACATTTCTCCCTGCAAAACTTATCTATCTGACCTCAGAGGAAAAAGGTTTTACAATTTTCGAGTCAAAATAAAATACTCTTTTTTAAAAATCTATACAGCCAAAATCAAAGGTTGGTCACCAGTAAGAAAACCTATTTTGACACACAAACACCAACACCATGTAAGCCAAATACTCCAATTTATTAAGCTGCTTATCTCTCTCACACCCACTATATTCAATATAGACACAATAAATCATGTGGAGCAGATCAGCCCCTGCAGGAGATAGATTCAAAATTATAATGACCACCATCAACTGATCCGTACTGATCATGTTTAAGGGAAATAGTGAACTCTTGAAGAAAACATTTTATTACACAGATACCAGTAAGATATCAAATGTGCTTCTCCTATGCCTTCTGACATAAACCGCAACACTATCATTCTACATAAAGTGGGGAAAAAAAAAAAAAAAAAAGAAGGAAATTTTGGATAACACAGGTATTTTCAGTTGTGAGTTCAAGGCAGCATTTCAGAAAGTCAGGCCCAAGGACAGCGCATATTAGTTTATTGCATATTTGCACAGTGTAAGCCAAGCTACAAGCAATGACAAGTGCAGGGAAAGAAGAAAAGTTGGTTCTTGTTTTGTCAAAGAAAATGGTCAATAGCAGAAAAGTAGCACAAAGGAAATACCTTAAGATCTCGCCTTTCCAGATGTAAAAGCTCAGAGCCTCGGATGTCATGGCTGATGAAGATTTCTTTGTACTCTCCCAAACTGAGCAGATCCAGCCAAGCAGCAACTTCATCTGTGCCCCATTTTTGAACTACCAAAGTTAAGAGCAAAACCCCCTTAATTTCTACATGCTCAAATGCATCACAAGCAAAGGTTAGGCCAAAGAGAGTGGAAAACAGAGTAGAACTGCCGTGCTAGCAAAGGGAAAGGTTAGAGGTGTCTTTTCCACAAAAACTGACAATTTCCTTTTTACATGCAGGTTACAGGTTAGCAGTTAACACAAGAAAGTATCTAAACAAAGTTGGGGTACTTTGCTTTGCAGCCATGCTTTCAGCTTTACTCCAGTTTCTTCAGTAAAGCCTTTAAAACCTCATGTCCCAACAAATTCACATTAAACCAGCTTAGGATCAGTGACGCAAAGTCTAATGTTGTTCTGCTTTATGCCATTAATTTATTAGTAGTCATCCAGGGAGAGGAGAAGCCTTCAAAAACTAATTAACACGTAAAATTAAAATAGCAACCATACCTCAAATCTAGCAATGGCAGCAAGCAAGTCCAGTTTTAATTAACAGATTCTAGTATTCTTAATTAAGACGAAAAGTATTCTTTAAGCTACTGTGTTACACAGGCCATTAAGAAGCTCTCTGTAAAACATTGTTCTCTAAGGTTAGTTGCCCACATTAGTCCCATTAAGACCACATATATTAAAAAAATAGTTATACTACTTATTGCTATAATTTTGCAACTTCATTCAATACTCATCACTTCACTTTATAATGAAAAGAAATCTGATGTCTAATCTGAAATCAAAATTTGACCAACGATTGCAAGATTTTGCAGATAGTGATCAACTGTTCATTTAAAAAATAAAGATATAGAAAGAGTTTTAGGACCATCTAATCACAGATTATGTCCTGGACATAATTTAAGGAAGTAAGTTCACAAATAAAAATGGGAAGAGAGGAGGGTGGAGTTTGTTCAGCTTCTTATTTAAAAATTAGTATTGACTATCATGATTTTTATTTTGATCTGTCTCACTTACTGAACCTGTAACCCACCCAAAATTTAAGAATTACTGGTTAATTAAAACCAGTGTGATAAAAGTTTTTTCACATCTAAAACTAACCTGAAAAACCTGAACTGGAGCTTCACAGGGAAACAGTGTGTTTACCCATGGCTTGTATGGCTATGAGTAAATCAAATGTAACCACCAGCGAAGACACAGATCCTTTTGCATAATAAAACTTTTAAAATATTTTCACAGTAGTTCTTTGGTTCACTTGGGAGTATTGGGGTCCTTTTGAATGCTTGCTTTCTAAATACACTGAAAGAAATATTTATCCAAATGAAGATGCCAGTTAGCTCAGGTGCTTTCCACTTTGACTTTAGTCTTAGGTAAGTTATGTCACCTCTTACCAAAAAAATCCCACAAAATCACATTTACTGCAAATGCTACTACTTTTCTTGCAATTTCAAAACACATACCAGGCTGAGGGCTGGTCTTATGCTTCTGAATTTTTTCTTTTTTAAACTTTGGTACTATACGAAACACTGTACTTCTATTGTTTCTTTTAGCAAAATCCAGAGGGGGATCCTGCATGAGAAAAGAGGCATAGTTACCTTTAATTAAGAGAAAACAAAAGTTAAATTATATGCTTGTGATGGTAATTCATAGTTAATCTCAAAAAGTAAGACACAAATTTACTTCTGTGAAGAATAATGTCAGGATTTAACTCTACATGTTTGAATTATTAAATATAACATAAATATGTATGTTCCATTTATTTATTTGTCAAAACCTTTACATTCACAAAAGGGAATAAAACACCAAAAAAGCGCACTAAGCTTAGAAGGTTGTTCACAGCAGACAGAAATGATCCAGCATCACTACTGAAAGTGATGATGACTACTGAAAAGATCTCAAGAGATCATGAAAAACTGTAATTTACTTTTCCCTATCAAAAGAAAAATAAGTTCAGTTAAAATCAGAACATATTAATCGAACTTACCTCATCATCATTTGGTTGAAAAACATAATAAAGCCAAGGAATCTCAGCAAGTTTTCTCAACTCTATTTCCACACTGTGCAAAGCATCAGACAACAGTTCTTCATGGGGAGCTTCTAACTGCTGTTTATAAACAGGTCAGAAAAAATAGGACTTTTAGTTTCATGAGATTTAACATTTCAATCTAGATTTCTTGTTACCACACACACAAACAGATGACTACTTCATGGTGAGTGTCAACAAATGGTGAAGACAAATAATCTTCCAAAATTAGACTTTCCTTCAGAGATGTGCGAGACCACCCTCATACTACATTTACCATGGTCCCAATCACAAAGGGATGGCTGAGACAGCTGAGACTTTTGGTGCACATCAGTTGGGCATAGCTGTCAATCACTGTCATTCTTTACTACACTCCTGAGTCCTTACAGAGCAAGAGTTACCTGATAATACCACTACAAGGACACACACTGGAAATGAAAACCAATGACAGAAGGGAGAGAAAGAGGAGAAGAGCAAGCGGCTGAAAAATATTTGTACAAGAAGTGGTGTAAAAAACATGAGTAGATGGTAATAAGCCTCAGCTATTTTTGGCAAATGTGTTCAGATGGTAGATCACTCTCTCATGTTCAAGTGAGGAGAAATGGATCTTGCTGAAGATTTCTATTCCCAAAGGTTTTCCAGTGGTGATAAGATACCTGCACTACCCATTCTAAATAGGTGAGACAGGGAGCAATAGGCCCTGCTGCTGGCTGAGGGTGGAAAGAACTTCCTGGCAGAAGACAAAAAGACAAGGACATCAGTAAAGCACAAAGGGAAAAAGAAAGTGGTGTCTGTGTAAAAACACTGGGTCTTTATGACACAGGTGATTTTGGCTCTATTAAGACTTTGAGAACCCCACAGAGATAGATGTTTCCTTTAAAACTCAAGTCTGAAAACTGTTCTGCAGCTGTCGTGTGAGGGAACCCGTGTGGAAGAGGTAAGGGAGGCAACTGATCCCTTGAAAAGCCGCTTTGAGCTCATCTGGGATTGCTGAAACACCATTTTGAGGTAAAGAGTGGAATCCTAGACCAAGTTGCTTGGAATCATTAATGAAGAAATCTGAACATCTATTTCTCTCTTACAAGTAAAAGTCCTAAAGCAGTGCAGAATATTCTTCTGAAAAGATCTAATTCTGTTACATCCAAGTTAATGCATTTTTTAAACAGAGTTGTAAGAAAATCTTGGATCTTTAGTGCTGGAAAAAGCTTTTGATATTGTTGGACTTCGCTGATAAATTACAAACCCCATTAATTTATCCTACCTAGCAAAAATGCCTTTCCTTTTCCTCAGTAGTCTGCGTATGTTCCCATCTTTCAAAGGAGAGACCATCTTTGGTAAGATCTTACTGTCTAGTATAGTGATACTGGAATTATAAGCTCACTTTGCTATCATGTTATTTTCTCCGCTAAAGCTCAGAGAATTCAGTGTCCATAAGCAGACTTTGATCTTTCTTTTGAATTATCTTTTTATTTTTGGCCATTTGAACAGCTCAATTAATTTGGAGCACAGGGAAAGAGCCATTTTTCTTTGAAGAAGTTACAACTTCTCTTCTGTTTTCATTTCTGAGAAATTACTCAAGTCATCTATTTTCTATAAAAGAATGAAGCAACAAATTCTGTCTTTCTCAACAAGTACTTATCTAATTGCTTGATTCTCAGAGGAAAACACTTTGCCTGGGGACAAAAAATGCTCATCTGATGGTGCTCCTGAAATAAATCCAAAATAATAATTCTGGTACAGAAAGAATCAGCAATTCAGGGCAAATTCTCCTCCTACAACATCTTGGAAAATCTTATTTCCAAGATAAAAATTCACACTATGAATGAAGAAATAAAAAGAAAGGATTTTTCAATTCCTTCTGTATTCAAATTTTTGATATGAAAAAATTTTATTTCACTGAGTTTACATAATCTTATTCAGTTTAAATGAAACAGTCTGACATACTTTTTCCTTAACGCATTTGAAAACTGTGCTCTGTTTCAGACTGGAAATGATTTTAAAATGAAAAAATGGAAATGGTACCTTGGAAAGTATCTAGACAAAAGATAGTATTTTTAATTTTTTCCAAACTGTATGCCAGCCATAAGCATTTAAGAGATTCCACAAATCAGCTTCATTGTCCCATCTTGAGCAGCCTGGTCTCGTAGAAGATGTCCCTGCTCATGGCAGGAGAGTTGGAACTACAAGATATTTTAAGGGCACATCCTCCTCAAATCATTCTGTGATCCTATGTTACTATCATTTCACTAAAAATTGTATTTTACCATTTGTTGTGATTTAATGCTCCTACTGTTGAATGAACTTTGTTAATCATAGTTCTTACTGGAGCTGGAAGGAACCACAGACTTTTTAAATGTTTATTTACAGTTTATTTCTCTTCCTCAGGAGGTCCAACAGCAAAACTCAATAGCCAGTAAATGGCAAACAAAGAAGCAGTGTACCAAGTGTCCTAGTTTAGTTGCTGGCTGGGGTTAAATCAAGTAGTATAAGCACCAAAGACATGAGTTTACTGCTCTCAAGAGCTTTGATCACAGGAAAGAGGAATGTGGGAGAAGTGAAGACGCCAAAAAAATAGAGGAAGATATGAAAGAAATAATGTCTGTCACGGTCCGAGGAGAAAGATCCTTAGGAGAACAGTTTATGATGGGAGTGGCTGATTCATCAAGCAACATCTTACACTTTATCTCTCTCTATTTTAATAGAATGAGGGACCAACATACAGGTGACTTCAGCATTTATAAAATACATGGCAATAAGGTTAACCAGGGCGCCTTGTTACTGTGACTGTGAAATACTGTTCTAAGCGAGCATGATGTCAAATGAGTGTAATGGACACCTCTGGAATATTATCTTGGTGCCTTCCAAACAGCCTTTTTATTAAAAAAAGCGCCTGATGTAGCCTCATGAAGACATTTGCACAACCATAATGAGAAGCAGAAGTACATCTAAAAATTCAGAAACGGAAAAATGAATCAAATTAAGTTTTGGAGCCTGAACAAGGGCCCAGATCAACAACACAATGAGATCACAACCTGCTGCAGAAAAGGTAATGTTTCAGTGGGAAGGTTTCCATATTATTTCCAAACTGTCTCGATAAATTTCACCAGTTTTACTATGGCATCACCGACTTAAATATTTTCTTCTAATGATTTTGTAAAACAATTTAAATTTAAAAAAAATCTCTATTTTAATTTCCCATTAAGTCTGAAATATATGAGATTAGCAATAGCAATTTGAAAAACCCCAGCAAATATTTTTTCCCTTTTCTTGGACAAAAACATCTAATGAAATAACTTTCCGTTTGGAAACACTTAAATAAAACATGTGAACCTAATCTTTGACTATTTCTACAACTTAAACAATTATTAGCCTTTAGACTATATTCACTTTTGGTTACTCTAAAAAAGATTCATACCATTTATCACTTGTTTAAAAAGGCATTTGAACCTGCAGTAAGTTTTATATCCTAACTCAGCTAAATGAAAATATTCCTATTAATATCCATTTTTACTTGCACCACTCAAATAAGGAAGTTAGTAATAAATCTGGTTTTGAATCTAAAGAAAATGTAACTGCTCCTACTGAGTATCTTCTTAATGTAAAACTGGACCACCATAGAAAACCTGACATCTTCACAATGTCAATAGAGAAATTTTCTAATTATACATCCAGATACAATTGTTGAGAAGTCTTCAACATATTAGGCACAAAAACTCGCCAAATAAGATCCAAAGTCTTCAAGTACCATTAGGGGTTTATTGAATACTTACCAGTTAAAGATTGCAAAATAACTCCTGACAGGTATTAGAACAAGAGTGATATTTACTTGCCCAGATCAAGTGTGTAGAAGTTGATAGTATGGGTCAAAACAGCTCTCACCCCAGGCTCCACTTAAACTCTGAGGATGGACACATAATAGTTCTCCAGAAGTTCTCTTAAACGCTACGTATCTCCAGAAGATATATCATCTTTTTCTAACATGTCTCCAAGACAGCTGAGGATAAATCAGCCTCACAAGGATACCTATTTCTCTCCTATTAGCTGACTATTACCAAGAAGAGTCCAAGCAATGACTTAGCTGTCTGAAGTGAGGCAAGATGGATGCCAACCTATGAAAAGATTTCAAAACTCATTCTGATCCAACCACAAATACTATGTAATCTCCTATCAACCTTGCAGAACTTCTTGCAGTGTGTCCTCACTTCGGCACCAATTTACAAAAATCAGCAAAGAACAAATGACAGATGATCTGAATGAAGGAATAAAACCATGTGCTTTGTGACCTTACCAAAGGAACTCTTCCTACTAGCAGAGATTCTGTTTCATTGTGTAAGGCCTTCACATTGACAGCGACCTCCATGGCTGTGTTCCTGGTAAGGCTCTGGGGAATAAGAAGCATAAACATTCTTTGAAGTGATGCAAGTCAGACTGAGAATAAGTACTTTCATCTTACAGCACCGATCTAAAGTGCCTTCTTCTAGCAGAAATACATCAGTTTAGCTACAAACTGACAACCTGTTCAGCACTGAGAATAGAAACAAAAAAATGTTGTATCTATCTATTTACTGTCTTTTCCTCCACTTCATTTAGTATGACATTAATACAATCCTGAAGATCCTCAGGTGATCAGCCACCATATCAATCCACCTATCACAAAGGCCAGCAGAAAAATTGTGAATCTCGTTTAACAATGACTATTGATTTTAAATTTTCCCCTTATCCTCAGCAGAAGCAACCTACTAACCATATTTCAAGAAGCAAAGGTCAACTAACATATTTACTTACATGTGTCAATTTAGGTCAGATATGGACAGCCTCTACCTAATTAATCATTTCTGGGTCCAATCCCTGAAAACATCCAGATTATCTAGTGTGAAGAGAGAAACCAGCAAACTCATTTCCCCTCACAGCCCCTTTGCCTTCTCTGTGTAGAACTTGGATAGCAATTAAGCATGCAAATTTTGGTGAAAGCATCCACAGAAATTGACCTTTATGTAGTAACAGATCTGATTGAGCCTTTGTCATGCCTCCACCCTCTCTGAGGAAATGTCTGCACAGTACCAGGTGGGGCGGACACTGGTGAATGCAGAAACTGTATTTTCTGCCTTCTCATCCAACTTGTTTTCAAATGGGGACAGGCAGTACAATACAGCCCCCATGCCACAAGCTTGTGCACCCAGATGTTATAGCTTATTTACATAAATCTCTGTTCTTCTTTACCTCAGGAAACCTTGGGTTGGCTTTATTTAATGCATGTGAACATGCATTAACAGCATGAGCAAGCTCCTGCTCCAAGAGGCCATGTACTTTCGCTGCTTCACAGATCCTACAAAAACATTTAAAAAGGAGAATAATATGTCTTAATTTCTTTAAAGAATAGTTCTTGAGTACACAACTTCACCAGATGAGAAAATACACAAGAACATGTTTCACAAAACACTTAGAAAATTATAGGACTTTATAACATAAATTATAACACAAGTATCTTAAGCAATATAGCATCCTGTAGAAATTATATCCATCACACAGATTATTTATGATGCTACAAAATACTGAAATACATTTATTTTTCTTAGAACACTAATGCATACAAAAAAATGGACCAAAAAATGCTGGTTCTATTAATTCAAGTAAACTACAGAGGAAAACTCTAGCACATTGCAATAACTTACTTGAAATTATCTTTAAAACCCTTACATCTGTTTCATAAGGCATATCCTTCAGATGTGACATGAAAATTGGCTGAAATCATTTAACATTATGGGAGGTCCAGCTGTAACTACAACCTCCAGACCATCTCTAGAACAGTAAAATTTTTAAGATGTCTTGGGTAATTGATAAACTAAATTATTTGTCTATGACTACAGTATAAAGAGAGTGTGTAACCCTTCCTTTCTTGTATCACTGGTGATTTTTATGCTAAAGATAATCAGTTGTTATGATAAAATGAATAGCAGCTTTATAAAATGTTCTGACTAAAAAAAAAAAAAGCTTTTCGTTATCTCAGCCCATATGACTGAAGTGACTGAATGACTGAAGTGTCCATCCTGCTGACTTCTAGAACTGGCTTCTAAATGTTTTTTTTCCAGTAATTCCCAGTTATATTTTTGCTTTGTCATAAAAAGAGAAGCTTCAATTTTTGCAAAGAAGCTTTCCAGTTTTCCATTTCTGTTGCTACTTCAGAAAGTTGGTTTTTACAAGAAAAAAACCACAACAGAAAAACACATAAATAAAATTTTAAAAAACACATAGAAAAAGGACACAAAAAGAAGTTGAGCCTTAAAAATAAAATAAAATTGTTAAATTAGAAAAAAAAAAACTGATACAGTGGCAACAAAATTTTAATCAAAAACCAGGGGAAATGTACACTTCTAAGTCTCTGTATGAATTTGGATTAATAATCCAGTCTTGGTGTCTAGGTTGCCAGTCCAACTTACTAATTTTACTCTACCTGGTAATAAGTTCTTCTGCAGCTTGTGAGCACAATTGGATCTGTGCAACTTCTTCTTCTGTAGCCAACTCAACAGCTTGCTGAGGGTACAAGGGAGATCGAATGACAGGTTTGCAGGAATCATACTTCTGTTTGTCCTCCCAAGACTTCAGGGTGTTTTCAAAGGCCTAATCAAAATGAAGTACACATTCAATTCACAGCACTTGGGAGTATTCTTATGCATTAAAAAATTTAATTTTCCATTTTACATAAGTTTAAAATTTATTTTAAATATTAGTTATTATTTCAGTTTAAATTAATCTAACAAATACACAAGTGCTTGATTTAATTTCATATAAATAATACTGCCTGATTAAATAATAATTATACACCTGAAGTTTTTAGGACTTAGTATAGAGAGTAAGTTGCTTCTAACAGCTTGTACTCTGTCTCCTCCCCATGATCTTCAAAATATGTCTTCCAAACCAAAAGTAACACAAAGACAGTGATAATGGTTGGAGTCAATGATCTTAGATGTATTTTCCAACCCAAATAATTCTAGAATTTTGTGATTCTCTAACGTGAACACATTTTGTGTGGATAGCAAGATTGAAATTCAACACTGATACAGAATTCAAACATTAAAAATGGTGGAGAAAAGAAAACAAATATACTAAAATAGAGTTCAAATTCCACCTTAACTCCACCCTGAATTCAGGATCTAGCTAGTGGATGGAGAACTGAGGGGCAGTTGTACCTTTCACACAATAGTCCTAGACAAGCATGAACTCTCCAGTGGCTTTGTGACTACAGGGTACTTGTGCCTCTCCTGTCTGAGACTGGCTCATGGGGGAGAGGGAGGACTGGTAGAACAGAGAGAGAAATCTGCAGAAAGCTATTCTGGAAAATAGACATTATAGAACTTTGCTATTTATGCAACTATGCTAAAATTTCCAGTATGTGACTGGTATAATACACCTACAGAAAAAGGAAAAAGCAGTAGAAGGGGAGGGAGGGAGGAACAGATAAAATGTTTACCATTCTTACTATATATTAATAAGAACATTGGAATAGCACTAATAAAACAACTAAAAGTTAACAAAGCTTTGCCACTTACACAAAACAATAATTCTCTATCAGGCTCATTATAGAAATTATATCACTGTAAGTAACAGTATGAATTATATAAATAGTTATAAAACATTTTTATAAGTACTGTTTTGTTCACACTATAACTGAAACAAATGATTACAGAAACCAATGTTAGCAATGGGAGCTCTTTCTGCAACATACTCTGTCTCGTGTTAGCATCTGAGCTCTGTTTTTATGTATGATCTTAATAACTCCCGGGGGCTGGATCCATGCTTCTCCATCGACTTGCACTGGAACCCCTTCATCACCAAGTATGGTGATCTTTACTGACCGACACTGGAAAAGAACAAACACATTATTTTACAGGGCAATAAATACTGGTGAGACTGACAGGCCACCTGTAATCTGTTGATTATGAGGAGCTGTGGCTTCTCTCCAGAACTGTCTCAGGAATTAAGCTCTCCTATACTTCATTCATCACTGAAGACAATTTGTTACCCGCTAAAAGCAAAACAATGTCAGTGCTTTATTAATGTATAGGGTGGTGGTCATCAAGAGTCCCATTACTTGCCAGAATCCCAAACTGCTGCCAACCATCCTGCATGCTTGCAAGTAAGCAACAAACCTGGGCTATCCTGTGGTGCTGCAGTTTGATGACTCTGGACACTGCCATCTGCATGCTGCCAAATACAGCAACAACTTCCAAGATTTTATCATCAAATGATGGAGCTCCAAATATCTGTGAGGAAAAGAAAGTAGTCCATTTTTTATGGCAAATCCAGTGCTTAGATTGCAATGAAACACAGACTCATTTACAGATTTGTTTTCAATATTTAAATGCTCTAACTTCTCTACTCTAGAATAACTACACTGTTTCTCCAAAGTCATAGGATTAAGATACCACAGACAACAGGCAAATATCATTTAAAACAGCAGTGCTGATACCATTTGAAATGTTTGAATAACTGCATATCCTTATATAGGAAGGATGGCATGTTTCAGCATGTAAATTAAAAAATATTTTTCAAGGCAAGATGAAAGATCAATTAAGTCTCTGCTTGGTTAATGCACTTAATATCTAAGAGGTTCTTGAAGGTTAGAAAAATAAATGCTTTCCATTTCTTCTCAGAAGTGCTTATCTGTTTATATTCTGAATTCTCTGAAAACCACCATCCGAGTCCATGCTCTGCTTTGTTTAACGCAGCTTCGATACTGAAGACCATCTTGTTTGTGCTGTGTTTAATTGTCCACTGTAAACAGGAAAATCACTTCTGTATGTAACAAATGTCCTTCTGTGCAGCCAAGGTGCTGAATTTCCACACGCTCACACAAAGCACAGGAGGTCTCACCACCTGGTGTGCTGCTGGGGAATTCAGCCACAGAACAGACCTCAGGCTGGACTTCAACTGGGTCTGGCAGGTGATACCATGCTAAGGTCACTTGAGGCTTGGCCGTTTCATCTTGATATGCAATAGGGAGCAATGAGGGAGAAAAATCAGCAGGAGAAATCACTCCAGTAAGGGGTAGAGAGATCACCACTTGAGCAGTACTTGGACTCCCTCAGCTGGCACCTCAGGCAGAATAAACTGCATCAGTAACACCTGAGACCAGACTGGAGAAAATCCCAGTTTTTCCATCTGAATTTTTTTTCCCCCCAGTTTCCATAGATTTTTTTCCATTTTCCACAGGACTATATGAACATCTTGAAAAGAACCAAGATGGTGATTCTGCTGCTCCATGAGAAAAAGTGTGGAGAGTTCTTGATCCAGTAACTGACATTTACAGGGCTAGTTTTGGCATATGTAAAGAAAAAGTAGTTGTAAAATTTCATTTATTTTGTGTTTCCATTTCAGCAAAACGACAGGAAAAACTCAACCCAGTCTTCTGCTGTATCTCTCCACCAGTAATATCTGTCCTGAACACCAATCTCTTTTTCCTCCTTTTTTTTCTTTTAAAGGCAAACCAATCTCCGTGGATCAACATTCAAATTGACTCCCTTCTTGTTGCAGGTCATGTTTCCAGCCTGTCTTCTGGACACCAAAATAACATGCCTTAACAAGCTGTGCTCAAGCCAGTCAGGGTGCAGATGCCCTGCTTGGCTCACTGCTGATGTTTCAGCAATAGTCAGAGCTGTCAAGGTAATGTCTTTCATTTGTCCAGACAAGCAGAACCAGCAGCACTTCAGACCACCACCACCACACCGCTTGATGAAGAGTCATTCAAGACTGCAATTAAACAGTGAATTATGCTCCTAACTTTGTCCAGAGCAAACATGTCACTCTGCTGGCACATCTGCTCACTAGAAGACTAATAATATCAGTAAAACTGCTCCAGGACACACATATTTGCTGTGTACCAATATGGAAGCTGGGACAGATCTTCTCTCCCACTGAAGTAGTCCAGGGAGAATAATAAACTCCTGAAGAGGGGCTGAGCAGATGTTAGAGCAGCTTTCAAGTTCTGACTATGAACATGGAATATATATATATATATAAAGCTTTAGATATCCATTGCCAAATATAAACAGAATTTCCATCCTCTGACATATACCAAAAGTAAGAAAAGGACACTAAAACGTATCTAAATTTCTTTCTTCACTTTTATATGTGTGTGTATATATATATATACACACACATATATAAAACACATACATATATATGGATATATATGAAATTATATATGTATTATATAACATAAACATGCAATTATATATAATAGATATTATGCCATGTATGTTATATATAGGTATATTTGTATGTATGTATTAAAAAATGAAAGGGTAACAACTCACAACAAGCCTAATACTTTTTGGTTAAAAGTCCTGGATTGCCTACATCAAAATCACAATCCAGTTTGCAGCTACAGTTTTAGGTGATTCAGACATCACACACTAAATCAGGACATGCAGATTAGGATAATCTGCTAGTAATTACAGTTGGTGCACTGTGAGTGAAGTGGGTAGCAGCAGTAACACTGTTCCAGATTGTAAGGCATGTAGGGATCCATGTGGTGAAATGTTTCTTAAGAGTTGAAAGGAAGAAGGGGGAAAAGGTACCTTAAAATAATATTCAAAAACCAGCTTACTACCCCCACTAAATTATCAGTCACTAAATGCATTAGTCTTCATTTTCTGAAGAAAATGAAAATTTCATCCCTCACAGCAAAGCTGTTTGAAGAACAGGAGGAAAATTAAGGTATAAACTTTGAGTGATTGTCCTGTCCACCTTGCTCATCAGACTACAGCAAACAGAGGAACCTATGCTTTGAGAAACCTTATTTACAGGCATCTGTAAAACAATATAGAGAGAAATTACTTGTGCCTCTGTTTATAAAATTAGTTTCTAAAAATACTCATACAGTCATTTAAAAAATGAAATCATTATGCTTTATTATGAACATTTTGCTGGAATGGACATGACAGAAGATAATGGACAGTAAAAAATCATGGAATATACTTTCAGTAAAAAAGCCAGCAAGACAATAGTTTGAACTGAAACAGCCTCCTCAAATAAGAGTTGGTATGCAAACTATATGCTACTACTATTAAAATCAAGTGAGAAGAGCAGTTCATTATATTTATTGCTGTTTTTGCCCAGAAGGTTAAGTCTCTTTAATGCTACTTACATCATCTTCTTTGGTTCCACCCCAGAAATTAGTCCCACCAGCATAGCTGGGAATGTTTAGCACAGCTATGCCCTGCAGGCTTGGAAGGGGGATGTACTGTCCATCACACTGTAATGGATAAAAGCTCCTTCAGTACATAAATAATATGATAAAAGTAATCAGTAAAGAGTAATTTTTAGCACATGAAGCTTCAACAGAGCTGGTAAGAGAGGACAGAGTCATTAAGAGGTCTGGCACAAGACTACTCCCTCCATGCAATGAAGCACCCCTAAAACAAACTTCTTATTTCCAATCTTAGCACTGATTTTTGCAGAGGTGAAAAATATGTAGATTTACATGCTGTAGTATCTACAGCAGTGGTGCTCCATGAGTCTTGAGAGAAATATTTTCACATCCCTTGTTAAGAAATTCCTCATGCACTTAGACCGTGGTCTGTCCATCAAGGATTAAAAATCTTTTTTGCAGTAAGAAAACCAATCTCCCTGAGTGCACACGGTAAGATTGCCAAGCACATTACAAAAATATTCATTTACACATTCAGTAACTAGTCTTCCATCCTATATCAGCATTCCCAAAATTGCAAAAGGCTTGCTATTTAGTCAAATCCATTTAAGCCAGGGGTTGGGGGAGGTGGTTGTGTCAAGAATATCCAAGAATATTTATGGCATAGTCACAAACATGTGGTTAGCTGTCAGTGTTTGCATGAATTGTTAACTTCCTGTAAATATAACTTCACTCTCCTCCCAAAAGTGCAAAGACAAATCTAGGACTGACCCTACAGGTGTCACCCTGGCTGTAGATGGGAGTTGTTGACTTTGTAGGTAAGAAGTTGCTCTCATATCCGACCGGTCAGTCCTTCCTTCTTACTGCTCTATCTCCCAAAACACGTGAGCAACTCCATGTCCTGCTCAGCACGACCATGGGATGACATCAATCTCACTTTTGGCCAAAAGTAAATTTACAGACATCAGTGAAATCACTCTTGACTTAGAGCAGTACAACTGCCTGCAGGGGGGAGCCAAATGATCTCAAACCATTCCACTGGGAGTCAAAAGTGCAGTCCTGCGGCAGTGCCACAGGCATGGAACTGACACAAGTTCCTAACACAAGTTAGGAACACAAGGTTGTAAATGCTGGACCCAGGTGTCACTTTATGGACCAAAATAACATGAAGTTGCTGGTCAAGCTGCCTTTAATGAAGATTGCTAGGTGACTGGACACTACCAATCCACAGAAGGATCTTAAAATTATACAAATGAAAAAGAAAATCTAAAGAAATAAGGGCAAAATCGGTAGCATCTTTATCAGGAGGAGAAAGGGATGGAAATTATTTCCAGAATGTGCTTAGTGCTCTCTTTTTGTGATTTAATCTTAGCAGCAAGACAGAATGTAACATTTTGATCAAGATCTGACAGTATCCAAAATATGATGTGATATTCATAGATGCTGCACAGCATCTATGTATCAGTAGCATCAGTATTACAGTAGAATCTGCCTCTAATGCCTGAAAATACAGGCATAATATATCTAATGTTATACAAGACAACAGTAAATGTGAAATTTTTACTTGCTGACTTACTTACAGGAATATTGAAAACATAATTATGGAAAGGTCAGCAGTATTATTGAATCTTATTTGAATCCAATTCAAAAGATCCTTAAATTAGAATTCTATTTGCAATATACATAACATCCTCTCCTGTCATTATATTTGCTAACTACTGCATAATTCCTTGAAAATTACTCAATCCTTAGCTAACAGCAATCTGCTGCTACCAGACAAAATCCTCCTAAATTCCAGAGTGAGAAAGAGCTCCAGTAACCTAAAATAATTCTTTCAACTTAAAAAGTTACCCTAATATAAATATCTTAAACTTCTATACAAAGCAGCATGAAATAACAAGAGAAATTATGTATGTTCTCTGTCAAAATCCACCTTAGATATTCTTTGGGTGAAAAGAACAGCAACCATCCTGTAGTCTTTTTCTGCATTTGGGAATCATTTCTATCTCCTTTAAGTTGCCAGTACCATGTGGAAGATTTAGATTTTGTGTTAGAACTTAAAAGCCAAAAAATAACTATGTTTAGAATGGAACTTGTTGCTTTAATAATATCTTCCCTTTTTTGTGTGGCTACTAGAGAAAGTCTCTACTGGTGTAGCTGGGCTTCTTGTAATGCATATTCAGAATCTCCTCTTATTTGTCAGGAATTCTTTACTGTTTACATGCTCTTCATATATGGGTAGCTTTCATACACTTTAAATTGAACCTGAAGGATTAAGACTCCTTATCTCTTTTCTTCTCTTTATTTTATGGTTATTTCCACGGTTGCCATTAAAACCTGGTCTGTCTTTTGATATAGTGAACATTAAGAAATATATCCTACCTACACAATTTATTATCTTTTTTCAACCCAGTAATTACAAGAAACATAATACTGGGTATATTGTGATCTTAAAGTACTGACAATGTACTCAAAAACATGACTTGGAGAACAGAGTTTTACACAGCACATCTTCACACAGAGCCTTTGAGGTAAGCTTGGGCTGACATAAGAACGATAACAGGTTTCAAAAATAAGCACTAATTCTTCACTACATGTTGTGCCAGCAACTCCCTCCATAAATAAAATTTACCTCAAGTTGAACTTTTTGTTCTAAGTTCTTGTAAGTTCTCTGCAATAGCTCTTTTGTGCCAAGAACTCCATACCACATCATGTTTTTCGTCCGACTTCTGAAAGCAGGCAAAACAAGATTCACATATTGACATACACACATTATTGTGTCTTGTATTTGCAGAAAAAAATTAAGAAATTGGTATTAAGGGGTAAAGAAAAGAAAAGAATGGAAACATCTTGGCTCTGTTACTGACAGAATAATTATATTACCTGCATTTCTCAGGGTGCTCTTCTCGCTTGTTATTAAATTCTAGTGAAATTTTAGCATCTAATCCAATTCCAAAGTAGTTGTTCATGACACATTTTTCTGAATATCCCTCCCTGTTAGAGGAAAAGAGAAAACCAGGTGTACATTTGTACAGAACCTGGACATGCAAACAACTTTGACCAACACTGTGATTGGTCACAGAACAGAATATGAACTAAGATACTTCAAGACATCTTTCCTCTGAATCCTCCTGAGTAAACTGTGAAAAACCCAGCATTGAAAGACTACTGTCCTCCTCCTCCAGGTGAGCAAGGGATAAGTGAGCAAATGTCTCCCCTTATTTTCAGCTACTGCAAAAAAATTTGCACTGTTCATAAATAAACCAGCACAATCCAGCTTGTGGATTCTCAGACATTGAGGTCTACTGCCAAATGATGGCAAACAAGAATTCCATAATGCAAAAAAATAAGAGACTACAAAAATGTAAGAAGGATGCCCTTAAGGAAAGAAAAACAGTATATTTAGGAAAAAAATATTTCTTACAAGGAATCTGGATCCGGGTCAATAAACGGCGTAGCACCAAATGGATCGATGTTTGCTAGCAACATTTTGCTAATAATTGAACTTCCTGCAATGGAAGCAGCTAGACCAGCCCTTAAACCTGATTAAAAAAGAAAAAAAAAAAAAAAACAAAAGAAAAGAAAAGAAAACAGAAAGAAAATAATAAAAAAAATTTTGTATTTGATAAATAGACAAACATATAATATAAGCCACATACTGGGAAACAAAATTCATTAAATCTGTACAGGGAAAGATTGTGATTCTAGCTCAATTTTTACCAAAATTGGTTACCTTTTCAGGTCTCTGGCTCCCTTAAGCAGAAAGGCAGCTATGCTAAGTTGTGCTGGCTCTATTCAGGTACCACCATTGAGAAAGAAAAAAGCAAGGAAAATTTAGGGTTTCAGGCTAACACTCACTGACTGGTATAGTAACCAAATGGGTGACCTAACATCTGAAAAGACTGCTAGAGCTTTTCACTCATTTTAATCTTCATCTCCTAACTGCCAAAGATTTTTCTTTTGTCCTATCCTTTGGAAGCATACACAAGGAATATTCTTACCATTTTTACAACTGGAAGAGCCATGGTTTAACTTAATTTGTGGAAGATCACGGCCTCAACATGCCTGCTTTGACTAATATCAATTTCACTCTACAAAATGCTCTTTAATGCATGTAAACAAGGCAAAATACTAACAGCTTTCACTTAAATTTGCCTAAAGAAAAAGTATAAGTTTGGTTCCACTGTGTTTTAGCTATACTAATAAAGTTAATTAAAACAGTTTTACTAGTGCTCTCTAGTATTAATTGCATTTGGAGCAGAACAAATATTTTTTCATTTTTCAGTTGCATTTGGGTAAGAACAGATTTTTTTTTCCAACTGTTTTACAGAGCAGCTTTGTGTGGTTTCAGTTATCCACTTCCAGAGAGATATGCACAGACAGTTCTTACTCGGAGGTTTGAACTTTAAACAGCTTTGTCCCTCAGCCTCTTCATCCTAATCCATTGATTAAGATAAATGATAGAAGGATTTGGGGGCACCTGTGGATGAAAAATTGGATGTGACCTGGCAACGTGAGCTTGTGACCCAGGAAGCCAAATGTCTCCTGGGCTGCATCTAAGCAGAGTGGCCAGCAGAGTGAGGGAGGGGATTCTGCCCCTCTGCTCTGCTCTGGTGAGACCCCAGCTGGAGTGCTGCATCCAGCTCTGGGCTCCCCAACATAAGAAGGACATGGACCAGCAGAACAAGTGCACAGAGGGCCCTAAAGATCATCAGAGGGCTGTAGCACCTCTCCTGCAGAGACAGGCTGAGAGAGCAGAGGTTGTTCAGCCTGGAGAGGACTCCAGGGAGAATTTACTGTGCCCTTGTAACATATAGAGCAGGCTTATAAGAAAGATTGAGAGACTTTTCACCAGGACCTGCAATGACAGGAGAAAGGGCAGTGGTTTTAAACTCAAAGAGGGTAGGTCTAGATCAGACAAAAGGGGGAAAATGTTTGGGATGAGGGTAGTGGGACATGGGAAGAGGTTGCCCAGAGAAGCTGTACAAGCCCCACCACTGGAAGTGTCCCAGGTCAGGCTGAATGCTTTTCTGAGCAATCTGATCAGTGAAAGATGTCAATGCCCATGACAGAGGGCTGTACTAGATCATCTTTAGAGGTCTCTTCCAACCCAGACCACTCCTCAATTCTATGATCCTCAATTTTATTTTTCACCCTCCGGAATCAAATGCAACACTTCTGCTACTTCTGGTGTTGTGCCAAACGATCAGAAATATTCTCCATTATTATGCATTTCCTCCTATACAATACAACACAAAGATGTGCATGTTGGTTCAAACAAATTCAGGGCATGAAGTAAAAGTCATTATTTGACAGCAAGCGGGAGATTGGAAGACAATATTAAAGTAGGGTAGGAAGAGCAGATTTCAAAATCATAATTACCTGGGCAGATAATCCTCGTGTTAAGTACTGGGAGGTTTTCCTTGCTTGCTGCCAAAGCTGGAGCAGAGAAAGAACCTGTCTGAGAATGGATACCTCGGCTTGTACGTCTATCAGGAGATCTTGGTGCAGTTTTAGCTGTGCAGAAAAAACAGAAGAACACTAATTAGACCTGTTATGACATTACCAACACATTGTTTTTACAGCCGTGAAAATACATCAAAAGCATTAATTTAATCTGTTACCACTCCATGACAAAAGTCCTTCCCCCTCACACCACAGTTTTTCTTCTAAATACCGTGAGAAACTCAGAAACAGATCAAGTGACAAACACAAATTAAAATGAGCAAGTGTGCATGGCACTCAACATGACAAGTTCCCAACTTATACTTCAAGCTACCATCAAAAGTATCATATTTATTAAATGTAAATATGTTCATAAAATGTATTATATCCACCTTAAAATGCAACAATATTTAACACTGCAGTAAGCTTCTGATAAACATATTACTGAAATAATTAAACTTAATTTTTGTCCATGTTTACTTATAAATATATACATATTATACGGTATGTTATCATTTATAACAATTTTAATATAGGTAGTTCCATGGCCTGTAGGTTAGAATATCTATCTCATCAACACCTACACTATTTTCTTCAAGCAGCTAAAATGGGCCCATGCCTGCATCAGATTCTGAAAAAAATCAGAGAACACTCTGACTTCTTTATTTGCAGCCAAACCCAAAACTGCAAGGGGAGGGAAAAAGCCATGTCCATCTTTGTCTTCTGCATTAGAGACCTTGTGGGGGGCATCAGTTTTCCATCATCTTTTTTCACAGAAAAACTTCAGAAAACAAACCAACCAGCAATTTCCCGAATAATTAACCTATTTATTAAAATTCTCTGGAAGATGGACCGGTGAAACCTTGACAGATATCAATGTTTAGCAGCTGATGCAACTGTTATTGACAAAAACTCAGGAAAAGGAAAGGGAAGAAAATCAAGGGGAAAGAGAAGATATTCACAAAGAGTAGCTGGTAGCTCAGTGAGGCCAGTTATCCTTTGGCTGCCTCTGGAGGCGACAAAGAAGGATCAGCTTTGCAGAGGGCTGACCTCAGGTGCTGTAATTTACTTTCCTGGCAAAATTTGTTTCATGCAGCCTGAGAGAATATGCCAGGGCCTGCTTCAGGCTGGGGAGTTTAATCCTCGTGCAATTCAGCCCTGTCGGAGTCCAGGGCATCCCTTTGGATGACCTGGGACCCGAGGAAGAGAGTTTGAACCTTGGACAGGGGGGTGTGAAGCTGGTCCAGGGGGGTTGGAGACCTTGGCATACAGCCCGGAAAGACACAGAATTTGATTTTAGTCCATGGGAAAAGCTCCCAACACTGAGAGAAGAATTACAAACCTCAAGGATGTGAAAACAGTAGCTAAGCACAGCACAGGATGAAAAATTTTGTAGTTCTAGGATTCTTAGTATAGAGGTAAATGGGGGACAAGATGGAGGATTTAGGGTGTTGCCCTGGGTTCTTTCCCTTCTTCCTCGTCCCCCATCTTCTGAGGTGGAGATGACACAAAGTATTTTGAGGGGATTGGGTTAAGGTAGAAGTGACCTTTCTAGTATAGGCACTAGATATTGGCACAAATTAGTAAATAATGGACACGTAGTTATCTGTATAAGAGGAGAGCAACGCCCCATTGGGGGCAGTCGCCTCGTGTCCCAGCCGCTGTCCGGACCTCAGCTGCGTGTGGAGAAAACTCTGAGATATCAAATAATAAACAACACGAGAAATCTGAAAACAAGGCCTTGGAGACTGTTTTTTTTCCACGTGACGCGGCTCAGGGCTTTTAGAGGGTCAAGGACTCTTAACAGCCGGAATCTCGGGTGAGAAAACCAAACCCGAGACAGCCCCATCAGACAAAGCCAGAAACCGGTGCCCCAAAGAAAAAAGTTTGAGTATTACCAAATGCTTTGTTATAGCATTTCCATGTGCATGTAGAAAATTCTCATACAACAGATGGTCACAGACACTTCTTGGCTATCTCTGCTCCAAATTATCTCACATGTTAAAACTACTTCAACTTAGAACAACTTCAAACTTGACCATCTTAAGAAGCTCAGAACAAAAAAAAAAAAAGCAATTATTTCAAGATAATATGACTTTTTCCTCTCGAAACATGAAAACTACTCCAGCAAAAATAGAATTAGTAGGACTAGCACCAAGACAACAGCAGGAAAACCACACCAGGAATGTGGTGGGAAGGATAGACTGCATCCTTTTCAGTGGCAGGAGTGGGACAAATCAGGTCATGTCAATCATAACTTAGCTTAAGAGTAACATGGGTGTACTCTATGAAGGCATTAATGGAAAGAAAATGTTGAGTGGAAAAATCTAGAGACAAAAAGAATAACTAGAGCAAGGGTTTAGACATTGTGTCCACATTATTTTACCCATTCGCGGGTCTTTTTTAAGTGATGATAATCTACCATAGAACTGTAAATTGAATGGCAAATTCTTCATTTTCTTGTATCCCCAGAGTAAGATTACACACCTTTCTGGATGACTTGCTGAAGTTCAACAGAAATTATTATACACAGGACAAAGAAAAGTGGGTGAATTTTTCTGGATTGTTTTATATGAAAGGACTGACCAAATGGACTAACAGTTCCTTCTGACTTTAACACCTGCATAACAGCCATAGCAGTTATCATAAAATGCTACAGCATTGCATGGTAGCAGTACAACACATTGATTGGTATCTAGGCATGACAAAAACACTGTAATAATGTCAAAAAATAAAAAGGAATAAAACCAACAAGTGGTATCTAACGAGAGTCATTAAATATTTAGATGAAGGTATTAACATATGGAAAAACATTATATTCCTCAAATGACCAGGAAGATCCTCAGAGGGTAAAATATAATACTCAGAACAAAATTAACATTCATTTTTCGTAATACTACTGAAAAATTCACAACACTGTTCACACAGTCTGTTCTCTCTGTACTTGCAAACAAGGCAGATGTATTAAATAGGAAAATCAGCAGAGCAGCTGCTCTTTATTTGACAGATGAGACTCATGGGAACAACTGCAATAAAGATAAACTTTTGCTGTGAATGCTCTGATAAAAACAACAGAGCCCTAATGAGTAAAACTGATGTTTCAGTGCAGATAATTGAATTCATGTTTCATGCTTTGTCCCTAAACATCTATCATCCAGTGACAGCATTAATACCCACTCTATTCCACACACGTAAGAATAATACAGCTCCCCATTAGATGCAGAAATTATACCATCAAGAAATATGGAGTTCAATAAATTTCTAGACCTGTATATCTTTATTATGAAGTTATGGCAGTAGGATTGGGTCATCTGTAGGGCCAGCATCCTCTATGAGCTACTATTGAAAAAGGACAACCAACATGCATTGATTCCTATAACCAAGAGAAAATAAAAGGGATCAGTGAAGAGACAGTCACCGGGGAAAGCCTGATGTGTTTCTGGAGAAATGTGAGATCCTGGGTCAACAGAAGCCCCAACAGCCCAATGTCTTATTTCCAAAGTAGGAGCTACAGGCACAGGCACCAGCTTCAGAGGAGAGCCTTGTGAGGACAACTTTTGAGAATGTTAGTGTGGGTTAGGGTGAAAAAAGGAGATGCAAATCCCAAAATGCTTTTCTCATTTTGCCCCAAGAAGTTTTCACCAATTATCTAGAGGAAGGGCTTTTCTGCCTACCAGTTACCACTGTTTCTCTATGATTCACAGATCATCTTGTGACCTCACCAGCAGTGCATCACTGTCCATTTTGATAATATGGAAAAGACTGAAATTTCCACTGCTAAGAAGGAGCTTTTCTAAAATTTCCATGTAGCCTGAGAATCTCAGTCCACAACTGAGACATGCTATTGCCACCATCACCTAGGCTCTAGTCTTTGCTCAGGTTCATCTAGAAAGGTGAGTGTAAAATCTGGATTAAATTCAGGCACTTCTCTCCCCAGCAAATGTCTTCCCAGCTTTGTACATGCATTCCAAAAGACTCTTCATCTATTATTTCTGATTTTTCCCTTAATTTTTATTTATTCAAATCTATCAGAATTTGTGAGTAGCTTCCAGTCAAACAGGATGCTAGTATTTTTAATTATGGAACCAATTATGCTCCAAATACAACTATAAGGAGATGGAATATTTCTATTTTATTCCTGATTTACTCACTTGATGGAGACTCAAGTTCCTTTGTATCTTCCTCTTTTTCTTCTTCTTTGGATTCATCCAATTCTTTGCTGTATTCTACTGGAGACTGGTTTACTTGCTCTTCACTATGAGCATTCTGCTCATCCACAACTGTTATTAAGAGAAAAGACAAAGTTTCAGGTATTCTAAAGAAAAACTGGATACATCAAAGTAAGCACTTTATTTTGTAGCTTTTAGTTTTAAAACATCAACAAAAGAGTTCTATCGTCAATTCAGTGAGTCAGTCAATTCTTTACCAGTTGATAAAGATGTGCTGTCAGAGATCTTCACTTTGTGGAGGCTAATAGTTAAAAGAAATGCACTTTTATACACATACATACATTATATGTGCACACACATACATCCAGAAGTACTCACACCTACAGAGTCATCAACATTCAAACAAGCTGCAATTCTTTTCCTTGCAGCTTGTAATAAACACATAATTTTATCTTTGCAAGAATATAGAAATCAAATTTTATAATGAAAACTTATTCCAGTTAGACAAACAAACAAACAAACATCATTATACTATCCTATTCTACCAGTCTGGATCAAAATGTTGCTGATAGGCACCTTTTTCTGCTTGTTCAATGATCTGCCTCACAGCCTTCTTCAAGCTGTTTGCTCGGAGCATTAGCTGTTCCCTTGGTTTGAAGAGCTTCTGGGAAGACTTTGAGACACACTCTGCTAATTGCTCTTTACTTTCAGACAAGGATTCTTCACTGGAGAACTCCTCTGGTTCTTCTTCCACAATGGGGGGAGCAATGCCTGGGAGAATGGGAGCAGCCTGGGCTTCTGTGTGCAGAGCCTGGAGCAGTAAGTCTAGCTTTTCATTTAACTCTGAGCACTAAGACAAAGTGGAAAAGACACACACACATAAAAAAAAAAAATTCAACAGTGAACATGCAAATATTTTTAGGAAATACGGTACCAGATTTTATTTGAAATTGTAGGTGTCTTTAGTGCCTATGTAATTCCTTATGTAAAATCCAAACTGAGGTTCAACATTTTCGAATATCAGATTATGAGTAGGTCTGCATGTCACTTTTTGCAGACCCTGTGATACTCAACCAGAGTAAAGAAATTATAATACAGACCCCCCTACACTTAGATTCAAATAACACTCCATGCTAAACTCAGCCTGCCCCATAACTGCACAGATTACATCCTACCCCTCTACCAACGACTTGCAGCATGGAAAACCACCAGTTTTACCCATACATGAGTGTTCAGTACCCCAGTTTTGAGAGGTATCTATCAGCTGATAGACTGAGACATATGGGGTTGTTTATGCAATACAGCTGTATATTGAAGCAAGTTGTTACAGAGCAAGTGGCTCAAGCCAGAATCAGATGCTGTCAAATGCCTCTCCCCAACACCAAGTAATTGCTCTCTCTAGGTACACAGGAAAAGAAAGGATTTTCTGTGCCTAAGAGAAAGAGAACACTCTCTGGCCTTGGAACAGTTAAAAAGAAAAAGTAATTTTCCAAAATGTGCATCAGATAGAAACATGAACCACAAACTGCCACTTAGCAAGTACATTTTCTGACTCTGGGATTGTCAAGGATTTTGTTTTCTTCTTTTCTTTTCAGCTCATGTAAATTTTGTGTCTCAAACCAAATCCTTTTGTTGTTTTCTATCCCAATGTTTTTGCAACATGATCTCTGTATTTTGCAGCTTAAACCACTATTTTTAACATTGTGGTCTGTCTCCTCTTCATTCTCGCAGCATACTTTTCATTATCGCACTGTTTTCCTGTAGATAACTTAATCCCTAGAAGTAAAACTAATGCAAAAAAAAAAAAATCCTTTTATCTCTATGTATGCTACCATAAATTTTATCCTTTATGAAGAAAGAAAGTATAAACAGTTGAAAGAGATTGTTGGAAATAATTAACTCTATGCAATAAGAAGAGAAGAATTTTGAAGTCACTGGTTAAAATTAAAGCCAAGCTGGGCATTCTAGAGCAATGTGAAAATTAAACATCCATGAGCTATAAACTTTAAACCTGACAACAACTTTAAACCTGAATGTAGTCATAATCTTACTTTAATGGCCATGGCATCAGCTTCCTCGGCATTTTCCACTGGTTTTTCGTAAGTCTTCCCTATTTTGGCAACAAAGTCCTTTACAGTTTCACATAATATTCTTCAGATAAAAAAAGGAGAGGGAAGAAATCAAATGAAATAAAATAGATATGTTTTGAATATTATATTCTTATGGCAATTTATTTGTATGTACACTGCTATAAATCATTCTTATTGGAATCTGAACTCCATGATCATACTTGCAAATCAGATGACACTCTTTTCCATAGCTTCCCAAATTGAAGTCATAAGTTTTAAAACAAAAACTCTTTCACTTAAGCCTTGGCTGTATCTCAGCCTCTTATCTGAAATAAACGTGCCTGATGTTACCCACTCCCTTGCTTGTACACCTTCCCTGTGAGAGGACTTAGCAAACTTGCATTCACTTTGGTAACTTCAAAGACAGTCATGCAAATTCCCATGCAAAGTTGGAGCTCAAAAACCATGGAGAAAATCTACTGACTTTAAGAGAGCATTTCTTAGATGAAAGCATATGGCTACACACATCCATTGCACAGCTCATGCTTTTCAACAGACCCTGAAGCTTATCTGTGCAAACTACAGTGGCTGCAAAGAAATTTTCACTGTGTAAATCAGAAAAAGACTTGGTTCTTGTTACCTGCACTGCAGACAGACAGCAAACTTACTAATGAGGTGAGGATAATTGCTTAGTACTGTTCATTTGGTTGACATTTTTCTGACAGAAATTAAACAGATTTAACAAGGTACAGAACTAATTTAGAATCTGGAGTTAATAATATCCTGCAGTTTAATCTTCTACATGTGTTATGTATAGTTTAAAAATGAAATTTTGTTAACTTGCTTTACAAGAAAAAAAAAAAGATGTAATGATATTCAGATGTATTTTTAAAGATTCTGTGACTGGTCTTGTGCATATTGCAAAACATAAGATGTTTTTACATAGAGAACAGTTCTGATTTCAGATGATGTCCATGGTTTGCCAAATTTCTCTCATTTCAAAATGTTTCAGTACAGGGAAAAAAATCCCATTAATGTCGTAGATCAGTATTGACTGAACTGATACAGACAGAGCTACAACAAAGCTACCTAAGTTGAAGTTCTGCTTCACACTGGTGAAATTGTTTGTCCTCTAAATATATGCATTACAAAAAATAGCCAGATGATGTAATGAAGTAATGAAGTAGATCACATCATTGCAATAGTAACAGTAAGCTTCATATTTAGGCCATGCACTGATTTCGAATGACTTAACATCATTTTATATAGATATTGTGTGATTAATTTTTTTATTTAGTATTAAGCCATCCATTACAACTGTAGCATCAAAAAATTTTGCAGAAAAGAACATCCACTCTAAAAGATATAAATCAAGATATATTAAGCCAAGCCAGTTGGCCATCCATAAGAAAAATCAGGCTTAGACAGAATGCTATTACAGTGATGATGTTACACAGGGAATTTATCCCCCACATTGTACATAAAACTGATTGACTCACTTGGCAGATGATATGACAACAGAGTGCTGATCAGAATTGAGAATTTTTGCAAGATGAGCGGCAACTGAATCCTCATAAGCAGATATCTGAAAATAGAGAGAAAAGAGACTTCAACTTCCACAGATTCCAGCAGTTTAACACCAAGTAGTGAGTTTAACGCCTCAAAAATAGCAGGATTTCCATTTCAGATCTAATACGAGGCCAAGTGTCTGGCAATGAAGATTCTATGTGAATACTGCATTTTATGTACCAGACTTTTAATATTCAAAGTTAGAGTGCATCTGAGAACTTGATCCACAGTTCTTTTCCTCCTGTACATAAAACAGTAAGTTATTTCTAGGCTAAAATCAGTCTGTGAGGTAGAAAAGAATTTACCTTCTCCAATTTATAACAACCTGCAGTATTATAATCTAATATCTAATATCTAATGCTTTACTTCTAAAGTAAGCAAAGCTTTCCTCAAACAAATTGCTCAATAAGAATAAGAATAAATCTAGTTTGCAGTTATAATCTGGAATTTTCACTTTACTGTCATGTGGGCTCTCACTTCCCAAGAACCACAACTGACACAGGCTGCCAAACTGGTACAATCAATCCTCAAGGAGCAAACCATTTAGGGCTTAGTCTTTACAAGAATATTAAAAATTACAAATTACAAAATACTCAGGAAAATATTCAGACTGGATCAAAAATGAATTGTCACACACCATATCCCATCTCAAAATAGCTCCAGATCTAGATCTCAATTTAAAAAGAAAATTCTAACAAAATTCCAAATCCAAAGCTGAAAATAAATGCAGTTCTGACAGTTCCCTTTAAGAATCTCTTGAAATTTCTGAGCATGGTTTTCTCTTTGATTTTGAGCTGGAAGATATACCACTTCAGTTTTTTCTCCTAAAACCCAGCTTTCATTGTAGGACTTTGACATTGAATCAGTTTTCATTTCAAAGGAGAAAACAAAACATAAACGTCTGATCTCTAAGAATGAATTACTGTTTTTCAAACATCAGTACAAGATTTCTGGAAACCAAGTGGAATTAGTCTCCTGAAACTGCAGGAGGAAGGAAGGGGAAAAATTAAAAATCAAATATGTACTTCCATTTGCATTTCAAACTGTGGTATAATCCAACACCTACTACAAGGTTAATGATTATTTTTTCTAAAATAGCCTAACTCAGTAAACAATGTAAAAGATCCAAATAGAACAGAGATTGAACAGGGTACTCAAAATCAAATGGTTTTGTCCAACTCAAGTAATGACAGGTAATATAGCCTACAGAATACATTTTCTAAAAAAGAAGTTTCATATGAGCAAGCAGTTCCTTCCATTTTCAGAAGGGGCTAAAAAAAATTTCAAAGCCAGAAATAACTAGAACAAAATTATGATGAAGACAAACTTGAAAATTTTAACTCTCTTGAAAAATTAGGGACAATAAAGCCTTGATCTGCATTGCTGACATCAGAAGCAGAGCTGTGTGCAAAGCAACCCCCTTAAAATTCCACGCTTTTTGCATCTCTATATCCAGCAATCCATCAAAGGTTATAACCTCCTTGTCAATTAAAAGAGCCTGAATTATTAAATTGTTCAAGAGACTGCTGATTAATTATGGCTTCTCAAGTACTTTTGAGCTTCAGTTGATATGCATTAACTTTCTCGGGAATATATTATTTTCTCCTTTTCTGTCAGAATTTTCATGCCAATTAATTTGATTAAAGTATCTCCCTCTCTCAAAATTGAAACCTCATCAGCTAGTACAAGTACAAATCTAGTCTGGAAGACAGACTAAGCTTTTCTTTGATGATGCTTAGGATTTTGAGCTTCTTCAAAGAACAAAGAGAAAGTTGGGTGATATTACCTGATCAAACTCAAGCTGCAAAATGCTTTTGTCTTTCTTTAGGAATACAACCCTTGCCTCCAAAATGCTGGGGCCTTTTTTTCAGTGCTTAATCCAAATTCAACATAGCAGACATTTGCTTTTATATATGAAAAAAATGTATTTTAAATATTTATGTATATTATCATAGTATATACGTTATTATACAGTAACATAGCACTAAATTATACTATTATATAACAAATTATATATAATATTTACTCATATATAAGAATTATTTAAAATATATAGTATTATATTACATAATAATTTGACACTAGATTACATTCTTGTCTAACATGCTATATAAATACACTTTCTCATATATATTAAAACAGACAAATATATTCAGTAAGAAATTTTTCAGAACGTGCTGGAGACTCCTTACCTTCATTCCTTCTAGACAAATAATATAAAACTGGAAACCTTACTTACTCAAGATACACAGCAAGAAAAGGCCTTAATTCAGTTCAGTTAACAGACCACAAAACATCTATTTTTCACACAAATGCTTCAGTTATGGCTATTGTCATCCCATAAGCTCCAAGTTAAGCACACAAAACAACAAAACAAAAATAAAAGTGCACCTGGCACTCCTCTGACTCTTCTGCAGTCACAGGAAGTATAGAAGGTTTTGCTGGTAATTTCAGTTCATATGACATTATACTCCACCTGAACGAAACACAAGTTTCCAGACTGTTAGTTTCACACTCTCTCTACTATATTAACAAAAAGAAAATTCATTGTCACACCACGGAATAGCTATGTATAAAAAAAAGCAGCTTAATTTGTAGTCTTAAACTATATGGGTGAAATAATTGGGTTTAAAGGTAATAATTTGTGTTATTGCCCAGTTTATCTTTTAGTGATTTGATTATCAGTCTCATTTGTGAAAAAATCATGGGATATTCAATATGGACAATAAAGATTTTATGGAAAAAAACTTTCACATTATAAAAGAATTTGTGCAAACATACTGCAGAAGTCAAAGGAAACTTCTTTTAAAATGTGGATTGCTGCTTTCCTTTATGGACAAAAATTACATGAAACAAGGGGTGGGATGATCTCACTTTTTTTGACTAAGACAATGCCTCAAACAGAAATATTAGTCATGGATCCAATTAGCCCAGCATCTTGTCAACAGCTGATGCCTCGGGAAAGGGTGAAAGGACATAAGGTGAGTTTTCCCCACATCCAAAGACAGAGAGCTCAGGTGTTTTCTAAATACATATACTACCATTACTGGTGTTTAATAAGCATGCATGGAGTCCATAAAATTGCTCAAATCAGTTTTGAATCTACACAATTTCTAAACGCTCACAACTTCTTGTAACAGGCAGTTATGCAGCTCCTTCAGTCATGCAATAAGCTGTCAACTTTGGATGTCAATGTTTGGATAGCACACTTCCAAGTTCCATCAACCACTCATCCCTCTGACTCTTTAGTTTAAAAAGCAGACTAAAGAGCTGTCCCCAATATAACTGCATCTTCCTTCATGATGAAGACCTGCACTCAAAAAACAAGCCCACTGAACACCAAGTCTCCAAGGTGGATTTTAGGCCATCAGAAACCCAAATAAATACAGCTTAAATCTCATGGTAAGCGATGCATATGTACATGTAGGTTTACCTGTCTAACATTTTCGTGCTGGCTCGTTCTAGCTTTTCCAAAATCTGAGGAAGTTGTGTATCATCATCACAGGATCCTCCCCAGCCAAGGACACGAGCAAGGTCATTTCCAGTACCAAGGGGTAACACTCCTAACTGACACTGAAACACAACACAGGAACAAATCTACTATTGAAAACTAGAAAGAAAATACAAGTGGTTACAAATGCCTGTTATTTCAACCAACAAATGTTAATTTCATAGCTGATGTCTCAAGCTTGCAAGTCAAAGTGTGCTATTCTGCTACAACTCGTCCTATTTATAACAGTGAAAACTTCCATTAAACAGTAACTATTGAGTTTGCCCCATACACGGAGATACAACAAAGAACCAAGTGAAGGAAAAGGTATGCACACAAAATTAAGCCCAGTCAGTCTAGGCAAAGAAAGTAAATTTGCACACTTACCTGCTTGTGCAAGCTGAGCTTATCAATTTCTGATAGGACCCAACCCACGCTTCCATCGCCACCACACACAAGAATCCTGAAGTTGTCAAACTTCTGAAATAACCGCAAACTGCAGAGAAAATGCAGAGCTAGTTACTTCCAGTAGCAAGAGAGCAGTGACATTCATTAGCAATTGTTACACAAAAATACTGTGCACAGCATCTTTATGATCCTTTTATTGTTGTGGGGTATGGGGATACAACCATCTACTTAATTAACCTATCTGCAGCCCATCTGTCGCTGTGTATTCCACTTATACTGACATTTCTGATAAATAACATGCCAAGTTATTCTTTAAAAAAATCCCTTGATATTGTTTTCAGGATTTTATAAGTCTGATTTTATTGATTTTATCAATATTAAAAAAAATAAAATGTAAGTGATTAAATTGCAACTGCTCCATGCTTCTCACTTCAGCCAGAAGCATAATGCACCAGTGGGGACTTTTCACAAGAAGAGGTTAAGACACAATGACAGGATGTGCTCCACAATACAACTGAGTTTTTGTTGGCGCAGGACTATTTAAATATAGGACTATCTAAATATAAGGACCATTGAGAGCAATTCTTAAACATAAGGTGATCACAACAATATAAGACAAACAATAAACGTATTTCATATTATATCCTTAAAGACATATGCTGCTTTTGCTTCCTATTGCTCTTCCTCCTGCTCTCCATCTTTTAACACCTCCAGAATACAACACTTGGGCAGTAAAGAAAAGGAGGACAAGAGAGACAGAAAATGCAGAGAGGTAAGACACAGAGGAAATGGGAATGAGATGTGAAGAAATACACAAGAGGTAAAAACAAGAGGGACTTTAATGAAAAAACAAAATAGAAAAAGAAAAAAATTGGAAAGTATAAACTCTTAAAGTACCAACAATAAAGATTTTTAATGCATGTTATTTTCCAGAATATGTATAATTTCTGAACCATTTCTAAAAAGCAACATATCAAGACCACAAATTTTTGAAGCATTTATATTTTTTCTAGAGAAAATCATGTCACTTGAAAACGATGGAACAAAAGAAGCAGATATTTAAGGGGAAAGAAAGGTTGATACCAGAGAAATGTATCCTCTCCTGAGAAAAAGGGCAAAACCCATAGAAATACACTGTCTCACAGAATGCACCTCTGCTTTTTAGATCAACTAGAAAAAGAAGACATCAGTGTGACCTCATGGAATAACTGCTAAGGACCTCTCCTTGGAAACTGTTTGTGAGAAGTACTAAAAAGCTCCCAACATGAACTGCAATTTCTGTGCAAAATCAAACTGAGCCATCTCAGCCATGGTAGAACTATATGAAGGAAGAGAACTTGCAAACATATTTTTCAGACTGTCTCCTTTCAGAGACTGTCAAATCAATCAAGACCAATATGTCATTATAATTACATGTACAAAATGCTAGCTAAAAGTGACTTAGGTTCAGCTCAGATTATCAGGGTTATAATGAAAAGAATTTTACAACTCAAAGCGTTAATATGATGTGGCCATAACACAGTACTAATTATTATAATCCACAGCTGTAATCAATTATATTTGTATTATTTATGCACTTCTTGAACTAAATTTTTGTGGATTTGCTTCATCTACTTTTTATCATTAAGTATAATTCTGTATCTTTAAGAGTACAAAAATTAGTGCTTCTAGTTGCTATAACTGATACTATTTGGCCATTTAACCACATCAATATATCTGACTGGAACTGAGTTAGGCAACAGAAATACAGGCGCAAATTTAATCATCATATGTGCAAAGATGCTTGAGTTGTGGCCACCACTATGCAAATCTCATTGCTATCTCTCCAACAATCAACTCTTAGATTTTGGGGAGAAATGACCGGTGGTTTTATCATGTTCTTGCTCCAAATTCTGTGGAATGGTCGTTTTCTTGACTACTTGCATATGTTGCATAAATCGTATTTTGGATATACTTTTCAGATGAAAAATTTTCCATGTACTTGTCCATTACCCACTGCAGACCCCTCTGCTGACATTCATGTTCAGAATGATATCTTTTAAAAGATACAGAGCACATTTAGACAATAGTTTTATTCCATAGCTACAGACAAAAAGGTCAGAGGAATATCGGAATTATGCATGTGAAATGGAAGAAAAGCACCTGGACAACGCTGCATAAAGGCAAAATCAAAGTTTCTGTGATACAGGAAAACATCTGAACATTTGTAACAGTTTTGAACCTTACCAGTTAACAGAAGTCACAGAAGTCAAAGCTAGCCATGAGCTTTTGGTTTTGAATTTTCGAGCTTTTCTAGAAGGAAAATGTTATCCTACAATCCCTTCACGCACCGGAATTTATCTGGAAATTCTGTTGTCTCTTCGATTTTAATTTGGAAGTCAGAGTAGATATTGGTGATAGAATTATAGCAACAAGGGCATATAACGCTATAAAACAAGGGGAACACAACACTATACTTTGCACCTAATTCCCTCGTGGAAAGGCTTGCTCAAGATTTCCAAGGTTATTACCCTAAGTGAGGTCCTCCATTCATTAAATCGAAGACCTGAGCTGGATTTAACGACTGTTTGAATCGACGAAGAAACTTTACTCCCTGATTGTCTCCACTCTTTGAGTTAACAAAAACTAAAAGAGGACTGGCACAGGATGGCGGGCATGTGGCTTTCCAGAAACCTGTAAACATAGTTAGAAAGAGTGAAATAAATAAGGCTTCGTAATATGAACAAAACCAAAAGAAATCATGTGAAAGAGGAAGATAGGAATGAAGGACAAAAGGAGTACATTTTATCATGCATAATGTAAAGGCTAAACTGAGTATTAGTCCTGCAAGGAAAACATAATTGCACAAGATTTACCAGTTCTTTTTGTTTGTTTGATTCTGGTATTTTCAGTGCCTAGATTTAGTAAAATCCTGAAGACAATAGCTTTATTGTTTTTCAATTAACCTTTTAGAATATTTCTTAAATCTCATCTTCACAGATTATTATCACATAATATGCATTTCAGTTACAAGTGTTTGGTTTTCAGTCTTATTTTGGATTAACTTTACTGCATTGAACTGAATCATTCATGTCTGTATGAGCTTTTTAAGAGCACTCACAAATTTTAAAAGTTACTTGTACTCAGTTCCTCCCAGGTGAGACTTCACGTAAGAGCCTTTTTTTCAGACTGAGGTTATACTATTAAGTATAACAGAATCACTGAACAACAGAAGACCTTCAGCTGTGATTCAAAGCTTATTAAAGACAATGCAGGTCTTAACTAATTACAGCAGGCTCTCTACAAAGTCCTTAGTCAGAAGCACTAATGGACACTGTTGTCACTAACGTGACAGGTCCATGGAGGTAATGGTTCCCCAGCAACACTTCAAAATCAGACATCACATGTATAGGTTTTGACATTTGTCTCCGGCATTATTAAAATGATTATGTTGTTTTCAATTACTAAAAAAATACTAAAGCTACAAATAAAAAATTTAATTAAGGGATGCTAATTTAATTCCACATTATCATAATGTCTAATTTCAAATAAGGTTTGATTAATTAATTTAAATGCCAAGAAAACTAATTTCACATATTAAACAATCTTCCTGGCATGAGTAATAAATGACAGGATGATGTCTAAGACACCACAAAGCAAATAAATAGTGAATATATACAGCATACACAATCACTTTTACTAACTTCATGTAACAAAATTCATTGAATTGCGTTCAAGTTGTTGGTCTACTTTGCCATCGACACAAACTACAAAATTAAAGCAGTTAGGATTTTGTGATACTTCTTTTTTAAATCCACTCTCTGCCTTGAAGTGCAGTCTCCCACTGTTGATGTGTCTCTATCCTGAACCACCAAAAAGCATCTCTGAGTTTTGAGCCTTTCCTGGGTTTTATCTATGCATTGTAGGATTCTTGCACTGCTTGTATTTAAAAAAAAAAATAAATTAGAGAAGCTATAGAAGCAATTCCTCTCTAAAGCCTGGTAAAGTAGTTGTTGCATCTGAGCTGTTCAGCTAGCTTGTCTCTGCATAATGCAAAATTATGCAAAATTTGAGAACTCACAGAAGAAGTGGTATCAGAAGGAGTGAATGCCAGGCAGGCATCAGCCCACTTCATCTGAGTACTCTGCTCATTCACTTGAAATGTTTCTAAGGGTCATAAGTAAAATGGAAGAAAATTTCTGATGGGGCAACTTTAAAAAATGTGACAGTTGAATAATTCTCTAAAAACCTACACAGAAAATTACACTTTTCTCTAAATTTGCAGACTGCATTCACCTGCCCAGCAGAAGGATTTTAGCCTTGTTTATTTGCATGGATCTCAACTGGAAATGAGGGACTGGAATTCCAGAGGTACCACTGAACCACACTACAGTGCTACGTACCATCGGAGTCTATACTGTTTAGTGCTGTTGGAGGGATGATCGATACCTTACACTGGCCAAGTGGACATTTGCGAGGGTACAGATCTTTACAGGCCGTGTGAACCTACAAAAGAAATAAAAAAATATTTTCCTTCAGCGGAATTTTGAGGTGAAAATACAACTAACACTATGTAACAAAAGTGGACTCATATATAACATTTAGGTGTAGAGGGAAAAGGAGTGAGACTAGGAAAAAAAAAACCAAGTGTTCAATCACAGAGCCTTGTTACCAATTCAACAAAACATTGTTTTGGAGAACTTCATCTTCAGCTACCCCTACAGCAGATAAGAATCATCCTTTCAAGGGAATCACTTGGCCCCATCCACAAGGAAGGAAGAAGCAAGTTCCCAGCATCTGTGCTGCTGGCAGCAGACAGAACAACAGCTCTGCCAATAGATCTGCTGGTCCACTGGGGCTGTTCTGGAAGACATATCTGCATTAAAGCTGGCACACCTACCAAGCCAGACCCATCTCCTAAAGTTGGGTCCCATAAACTCCATATTGTAAAGGTATTCCACAGGTATTGGAAAGAGAGGGACATGGAGAGGTGGCTGCATTTCACCTAAATTTCAAGTCACCTCTGGAGATGCCAATCATTTCCTACTGCTCATACACAGAGCCTTGAAGCTCAACAATATGCCAGAAGCTTCAACAACAAACTGCTGACTTGCATAAGAAACCCACCTTTTTAGACAAGTTGATAAAATTAAGAGAAAATTATATATTGGGATAACAGCAGTAGTGAGTTAGAGAATTTCAATCAGCAACCTACAGATTGCCCTGAAGGAGAGAAAGGTAGGATTTTGCACCGATAAACATGTTACTACATTAATATTAATAAATATTAATATAACATATTACTAAAATATTAATAGAGCAATAGCGACAATAAAAAATACAAGAAAGTAACATACGATTATTAGGCATAAGGAACAGGCACCTGAGCATTCAGTTAACAGCTAGAAGAAAGCAGAAAAAACACATTGGATGACAACACCTATTAAAGAAAAGCTGCATCTGTGGGTGTATTAAAAATTAACTCTGCAAGTAGGACAGTCATCAGAAATTCTGAATGCTAGAGAGACCTGAGTTTGCAGAAGCTGCCTGCTCCTACTTAATCCAAAAGCAGGCTGTGAAATGACAAAACAAAAATAATGGCAAGCAATAAAGCTGTCAAGCTGCAAGGTGCTTGGATGTGGTTCAGCACACCTACCATAGCTTTACACCAAAGGCACTTCCAATCTTGCAGCCGTAGGACACTGCCACAGGTCTTGTCGCAGACCGCGCATTTGGCACTGACGGGCAGGTTTCCCTCTAGCCACTGGTGAGGCATAGCTATCTGTGGAGAAGGAGTCATTAGAGTTAAATACCCAGAAAGAGAAATTAAAGGCTTTTCTCTCTCACATATAGGTGGATTTAAACTATTTCTCACAGCTGTACCCTTTCATCAAAAGAAGCAGGTATGCTGGCCAGCCAGGATAAGGGACACTGATGCTCAGAAGGCAACAGCAATGAAAGGACTACTCTGGTGTTCCACATGCTAGACAGAAAACATGACACCTGAAGAATGGAGACATGTCTCACTCATGGTAGCAACTCACCATAAAACAACAGGGCAATTAAGTCCAGAGACTCCATCATACAAACAAGTTCCCACTTGGTTATGTTGACTACATGACATAAACCAATTAAAAACTGCTAAAATTCATAAGAATAGGCAGAACAGCAGAATTCCTCTGTCGCTTCACTTACCCAGTCACCATGGCTGGTAAGTCATAGCTCTATAAAGCAGTCCCAAATGCAGTGCAAAGCTTTACTCAGTGCACTCTTTGTCCCATTAACACCATGGGCAACTCAGGACACTCAGATGTTCAACTTAGTACCAGCCTTCTAGGAAGAGGCTTCACACCAGTGGTTCATACACAGCTGTGTTTGTAAAAATAGTCCATTTATCACAATCAACCTCTGAAAAGCTTTTGTTGTTTCTCCTGCCAATTTTAGAATTCCTGCTTTCATCACCAAAAACCCCTCCCAATTCAGTGAATTCCAAATGGGCCTCCTGGGGAACTGCTCCAGGTAAAGAGGCCAAAAAATAGATTGCCAAAATAGCATGGTAACTGTAAAATATCACCTTTGCTTAAGAGCAGTAGGAACTTCTGGGAGCAATTCTCCAGCAGCAGAGTTTCTCTGCATGTGGCCTTTAAAACCTTGTAATACATCTGCAGTCTAGTGCCCACAGTTGCTAGATTTGTCTTGTGAGATAGGAATACAACTTTTTATCTAAAAACCACATTAATCTTTGAACAGTGTTCAGGAAAATAGCCATCTACCATTAACTTCAATGGGTAGCATGGCAATATTTCTGTGGTTGGGCTTTTTTTTTATTTTTTCCCTAAAGGAGAAACAGCTTTGGAAAATACTGTAAATATGAACAGCACTTACACCATCTTCATCTTCAATGATGTCTTTTCCAATTGAGGCTAATGTAGTCCATTTGCAGTTATTTGTTGCTCGGACAGCACATCTTTTATGTGCTTTAAATTTACACACTGCAAGACACAGATAAACATATATATCCTGTGTTATTTGCTGTATTTCAGTGATACACACGTTTTAAAAAATTAAACACTGATATCCCATAAAATAGCCAAGTACATGTCACTTAGTGTTGCACACATGACACAAAACAACTAAAAGAAAATTCAGTTCATAAACACTCCAGCTTTAACTCTCTAATCCGGGTTTAACTGCTTAGCTGTAGCCCATGCTAAGTGTGCCCTGAAATCCATATCAGTCCCCATTTTTTTCAGATGCAAGGTACAATACATCTTTAACTATGGGTTTGCCTTTTTTTCTGGTAACATGACTCAGATATCTGACTTAAACTGCAGGAAGTCACGGGAGAGTGTTTTACAAAAGTATTTTGAATCAGGAGCTCTCTTTCTTTGCTCAAAAGATGCCTTTGGGGCACCAGGCTGAGCCTATTTTTCTCAGAACATGAGAAAGTGAAGGGTTTACATGGTGATATTTTAGTTCAGGATACTGGGGATTACAAAATTTTCCAAGAGACTATATCAAATCAGGAAGAACCTTACTTTCTACTGCATTCTTTATTAAAAGTCTGATAATTGGAATACCCAGCACAACTGTGTAGTTAGGCAGACATTTTGACAACCTAATAACTATTTGAATTTTGTTCAACTCAATTAATATGCCAAGCTAATGATACCATATCAGACCAAACAGACTGACGCACCCAACTGTGGGTATCTCTTCTACTGGAAGTGCATGATGCAATTCTATTTAGAGTGCATTATATAAATTATTTTGGCAATGACCATTAAAGGTTTATGAGAACTAGCCAGCAGATCAGAAGTAGTAGTCTCTTTTCAAACAAATATTTGACAGGAAATTATCAAGGCTTTGGCCCATCGCTTATCTACCATTAAAAAACATTAAGCCATGGTACAAAATGTCTTGTGAATAATAAATTTCCCATTTTAATTCTACTGATCCATTGCCAGATCAATTTAAAAAGTGAATTGAGACTATGTAAGCAACATCTCAGTTTGAGAGCAATCCCCAGTGTTCTGGGAGATGTGTGAAAGTGCTCAGCTCTTACTTTCTTACTTTCTAGAAAGAAAGAGAATGAAAGAAAACAAAGAAGTTTCATTGCTTTTACAGCAACTGCCCCAGTCATTTCAAAAAGTAGCATTCATATAATCATAAAATTATTTGGGTTGAAAGAGACATTTAAAGATCATTTAGTTCCAACCCCCCGTGCTGTGGACTGGGACATGTTTTACTAGACCAGGTTGCTCAGCGCTCCATCCAGCCTGGCCTTGAAAACTTCCAGGGATGGGGTGTTCACAACTTCTCTGGGCAACCAGTGTCTCACCATCTTCACACTAAAGAATTTTTTCCTACTATCTAATGTCAACCTACTCTCAGTTTGAAGCCATTTCCCCTTGTCCTTCCCTACATGTCATTGTAAAAAGTCTCTCTCCATCTTTCTTGCAGGCTCCCTCCAGGTACTGAAAGGCTGCAATTACATCACCCCAAAGCTTTCTCTTTTCCAGGCTGAACAATCTCAACTCTCTCAGCCTTTCCTCAGTGGAGAGGTGCTCCAGCCCTCTGATCATCTGCACAGTACTCCTATGGACTCACTCAAATAGGTCAGTGGCCCACAGCCTAAGACGGGCATGGACCTGTTTGGGGCAAGACCAACACAGACTCAACACATGCAAATATCCCGTAACTGTCAACTAACAGGGTAGACTCACTTTTTCTAAACAGCTTAGCATCACATTGTGTGTTTGGCAACCTGAGCTCATTCCAAGCATCTAATGAAGCCAGCTCCCACAGAAACACAGAAATAAAGGCTGTATTTTCAAGTGATGGACCGTCAGCAGTTTTCACCATTTAAATGTTTCAGAGAAGATATGCCACTGAATTCAGCTCCCTACTCATAAATGATAAGCACTTGCTTTGCCACACATATCAAAATACAACAAATCAGGGATGAGGGGGAATAGAAAATTACAAATTACAAAGTAATAAGATGTTCAAAAACCCTACTGAGCTATGACTGAACTTGATTTTAGTAACCCTGTATTCAGCTTCTTTCTCAACAAGGCAAGGACAAAATCAACCCCAGGCTCTGAAGAGTTGCAGCAAGCCACTTTATAGATGGCAAGTGACAGGTAATGTTTGCTTTGTAAGTACTGTAAATAACCTACCAACCAAATCTCAGATCAGACTCTTTTGGTCACTCCCCTGAAACCTCAGGATCATGAAACAACAATTTATGTTAGTCTGAACCTTAAATATTACCAACAACAATAACCTTAAGATACAGATGTAACTTGCAAGCAAAGAAAGGAAAGTTTTAAATCAAACCTCAATATTAGTTACCACTATAACCTAACTTCTTTTGTCTCAGACTACACTGAATCCCATTCATGAATCAGTCTGATATCTGAAATCTTCTGGAAAACATGCAGACATATGGCTAGACATCCACTGCCATTACTTCGCCAATGAAAGCTAAAATACAAGAAAAGTTAAGTTACTCAACTTAACACTGCAATGTAATTTCTGGATGCAGGTGTGCAGTCGTTGGTTGTATGGCCACACACTTTTACAGAACAGGACCCTCAGTCACTGCATGTAATGGATGGTTCTTGATAAGTATGGGGTTGCGCCACACTCTGCTTCATAATAATTTTCAACAGGTATTTGCCTAATTGACCGAAAGCTAATGTAATACTGCTTTTCAGCCATTAATATTAATTTCTTCCTGGCCTTTTAAAATTATTATTAGTATTATTATTGTTGTTGATGTGCTCAGTAATGCTACTACTACTACCATTAAGACTTTTTTTCAATACTGTATATCTTCAAAGCATCAGGGACTTCAGAACAGCTTCAACTGATTTTTGCAGTAATAGAAAACAGCATTTTGGTCATACAGGTTGCAGGCTATAAACAATGCACAACTATTGATTTGATTAAAAAATCTTATTTAAATGTTTTCCCCAGCATCACAGAAGGGTACATGTGATATAAAGTCAAAGAACAGTTTTCTACTATTGCTTCATTCTTTAACAACAAATATCCCTTCTCTTTCTTGCTGCTTCATTTACTATTCACTCTCCAGACTGTGCAGAAAATGTGGCAAAAGTATCAGAGACAATGACTGTGCAAGTACAATTCCATGGGCAATGGGTAAGAACAACAGGGTTTTGTGGGCAAAACCCCACAATCATAATGGAAAAGGACAAAGTGCACAAAGTGCATTTGCAGAGATAATTTAATCCCAGTATTTTCTTACTGATTGACTTCATCATCCTAAAGTGCTCTTATAACATTGTGTGATTTGTCACAGGAGAATGCAGTTTAGGAGAGAGTTTTCTCCCACTTATTAGCTATACTTAATATTCAACAATCAAGATTCTGTCATGATAAACAAAATGCTGCATCAAAAAATAAATTTCTGAGAATAATCATGAAGGCAGGCAGTGTTCCACCGGCAATGATTTAGATAGAAATGAGTAACTGAAGTTACAGAGCTCTAGAAGAGTTTCTGTAGATAACAATATATTTTTCTTTAAGCTTCTTTGCCTAAATGTTCCATATTGAAGCTAAACTCTGAGGAATATAAAAACCAAAACCCTTTCTTGATTCAGGTAGTTTGGAATAATTTCTAAAGCAAGGTACAGAGACCATAATTACTGTGTCCTAGTAAAGACTGGATGAACATTGCAGAAATCAGTCTTTTAGCTAGAGCAACACAACACACAGACAACATTGGGAAAGTAGATTATCCTTTGAGAAGACGCACAAGAAAGAACCTGTGGGAAGAACACCATTGCATCTCAAAGGAGACTCTGATTAATTTTTTTAGAAGTCAGTTGTTTGTTGAGCAGTAGCAAGAACGAAGCCTGGTTTGTTATAACGTACATCTTCAGATTGACATACATATCAATTCTTTGACTTCTAAAAAGGTGCAAGTTCACACTAGTCTTTTACCTAGCAAAGGCATTAACCTACCATCTTTTTCTACACTGGTTTCCACAAGACTTACAGTATCTTCAGGGTGGCCTGCAATTAATTTGGCCAACCTTTGCCAAAGGCTGCTGAGATGGAAGGTGCCCTGAAGAAAAAAGTCACCCATCATCTCCAAAAGAAATGTGACTTGATTTATCGTCAGACATAAAAAATCAGTTGTGTAGGGCTGCTGGAAAACAGAAATTTTAAGAGAATAAAATATTACAGGACAACTAAACTATCAAAAGCTGCAAGATATCAGCAATGGGGTTTCTTTTTTACCTATAGTTAAGAGTCAAGAATCAGATCCCAAAGGCTCTAAGCTACTTTCAAGACAACTTGGTTTGCCAGTAACCCAAACCACTAACAGGAGGAAGAGCTCAATTATCGCTTGAAAGAGCCTCTCATGCTTTTCAATACAAGGCATAATAGAGTAGCCTGGGATCAATGACCACACAAACAATTGAATTAAGTATAGATATAAATGGATTCCTAGTATAAAGCAGTGCTGGAGGTTTGAGAAACCAGGCATGAATATTTAAAGAGGTTTTTTAAATTATGTAATGGGGAAAAGCAGCACAGAACAAGTCTGGGGAATTTTAAGACTCCAAACTTCCCAAATTGTCCTGTCAAACTGTATAGACTGCTAATACAGGTCAGCTAAAGAAAAAAATAGATGATTAAATGCATTAGGAGTGCACATAGCAGAAGCAAACAAAAATGCAGTTTTTAGATGAAGAAATTAAGGATGATGGGTTTTAACATGTATACATAATTGCAGAGAAAGTATACAATATTACAGCAAGAGTCAAATTATTTAGATTAGATATATAACTAAAGATCTTATTTTATTAAAAAAAAGAAGAAAACAGATACAAAATAGGAGCTAAGAATTAAGAGAAACTTATTAATAGACAAAAGAACATTACAGTATCTATATATAAACATTCCAGATCATATGCGATTATGAAATGTGCAACAGTGAAAGGAAATCAAAATCACTTTCACAAGCTACTTGTAAAAACTGACATCAGAAATGTGGATAAATGTAGCATTAGTTTGTCATAAGTTATACAGAAAGGTGACAAACTCCAAATCTGGAAATTATGGGAACTTCCCTAATGTAAAGTTAATGCCAACACCCTGCATATTAAAAACATACTTAGATGCAAAATTAGACACTGAAAAAATATAAAAGTGTGAACTACAGACATTAACATTGATAATCTTACAGTAGTAATTCTTGCTAATCAACCTCTTAAAATAGCTATAATATTAACTTAGAAATGGATAAATTCTTTATGAAAGTTGTTCCTTTCCTTTCCCTGAGCAAATATAACTGTATTTGTACATCGAGGCAATAAAACTGCATATTAGTTAAGCACATGATACTTCCATCTGCCAATATCAGACACTGAGAATACCATAATTGCCTTTAAACTGTCCAAAGGACTTACACACAGTGGAAAACATACACCAGAGAAGGTGGAAGTAACCATGCTATTTCTAATTTCTATTAAATGGGTTTGTCCTGTTCCTTGGCAACTGCACCATTAGCTACATTAAAAGCATGGACAATTCAGGACAGTGGGTTAATGTTTCCTTTGTAAGATTTCCTTAATACATATTATTATCCTCAAGTATTATAATAGCATCAATAACAGAAATGCATTTGCAGTTGGGGTTACAAACATCCAAAGAAATCAAATTATGAATCGTGTAACTGTAACATTTTTCTGGGCAATCAGCTATTTTAGTAATTAAATATCTCCACCTCTCATATATCTCATAAGGTCACACAGATGCTTTATTTTCTGCTGGCTCCTAACACAAGCAGACTTGTTACCACTTTTCCACAAAACTTGCAGGAAAAAATAAAGAAGCTGTTTCAGGCATATTATAATTATTTGTTCATTAAATATAATTTCTAGCTAAATGCTGAAGTGTTAGCCACACTTCCTCTTTCTTTGTGGTGGATTTCCCCTGTTGAACCATCAAATGCAGTCATCTACATCTCTACCCCCTCACAGCATGAGAGAATTTTTAAAGCAGTAAATCAGTGTGTACTGCAGGATCAGGCAGCAGCATTAAAGCAAGCAAGAATTGTAGGGGAAGGGTCATAACACTTTGTTCAATGTTAAGAATGTTTTTAGATTTGGGGCAGAAAATACCATCTTGATTTTTTTTTCTGAGAAATGCTGATTCTGCAAACCAGTAGGACTATTTTGTTCCACATTTTTGACATGCAAATCAAATAAATCCTATCTTTTCTAGCAAACCCTCCACCCTATACACTCCAAAATGGTTGCTGCAATAGAAAGAAGTGCTCTATTGAAAAGGGCACCTGGAGCAACAGGAAGGTGAGGCAGATCATTAGCAGTCCCTCTGCCCCGAGAAGGGTGACTCTCGTGTAGAGATTTCTCCCTTCAGGCTCTTTTGTTACTCATTATATTTTCAGGATCATTACTCATACTGAACTTGCAGCCATCTGTCTACACCCATAGCATGATAACCAAGGGGAAGCAAGCATTGTTTTACCTTCACAAGACAGGCCGTGAGAAGTGACTCCAGAGAGGCTCTCTCTGCACACGTTACAGAAGGTGGGTCGGGCGTGGGAGCAGGCGTACCAGTTATGCATCCCTGAGAAATGTTCCACATTAAACTGTGCGGTCTAGTAAAGGAGAAGTTAAGACAAATTTGCAAGTACAGAACACAGCTACAGTGACTGACATTATGCATGGTTCCATATTACAGGGGATGACAGTGAAATGCTCACCAAAAGGGTTTTCCAAAGGGTATTTAGCCAGCTCTCCCTCCAAAATTCTAAACCAAAGTGTGATAATAAGCTCTCATTTTGCAAGTGAAGTTCTTAACATGAAGCTTCACTCTAACATTAGACACACTTTTCACACTAAGGAGGGTGAATACTCCAGTTCTGTGTCCTGTAGCTTGATCTGTTGAGCTAGAAACCTGTTGGTGCTAGGTTGCACCAAGAGGGATGTCAGCTTACCTCATAGTGTTCTCTGGACTGAACGGACTTCAGAGAGCTTATCCAGTCCTCCATTTCTTTTCTGTTCTCAGCACACAATATTAGCCTCCTAAATGGAGTGATTATCTGAAAAAGATAACACATCCTGATTAATCCAGACAGTAAAAATCACGATAGACTATGATATTTAATATCTCTTCCCCGTGAGATGATGCGAAAGAATGACACGCCCTACCAGGCAAGATACTAAGCATTTAAAAATATTTTCTCTAATACACTACCAACAACAAAAGAGTTTGCTTTTCCTTGTACAGTTCCAAAGATTCAAATCAGGCTTTGGTACAGGTCTCTGGAATCTACATTGATCATTACCCCTTCTCAGCTCTTTGTCTATGCACTGAGATTTAAATGTTCAAATGGCAGGCACTGAAATGCTAACACAACCATTCTGGAAATTACTAATTGACTGAGACTGCAATCCTATTTCATAACTGCATCATAGCAACTGCAAAGTCCATTCCAATTGCTAGATACAAAAACATATCCAAATCAAAAGCCTGGAAGTTTTAAACATCCACAAAAGCTGTCATGATATTTCACTGTCTTGTATATTGATAATATATTTACACAAATTTATACACACAAAAATTTAAAACAGCACTTTGTATATCCAACTATATAAACTCAGTATAAGAACACATAGAAATCTTTATAAAAAGGCACAGAGAACAAAAGCAAACAGTTGAAATCATATCCTACTAGGAAAATTGAATGAATTCCTGGAACAAGTTGATGCTGGGAATTTTTCAGTGGTCTGGAGTTGGAGTCTAGAAATCTGAAAATACTGTACCAAGGAGGTTCAGAGTACAAGCTGCTCTCCCCTCTCCCTAAACAGTAGAAAAATAATCAAAATAACAGGAAGGCAGCAGAAACTATCAGCTAACTCCCACTGAAATTATTTTGAGCACTGCATTAAAATAGACAAAGCAGTTACTTAAATGGGAAAGAATTTAAAGCAAGTACAAGAAAATAAGGGAAGTTATTTGTTTTGTTGTAGAAAGTCTGAAAAATAAAATTAAATCCTTTATCAGTATTATGCCTTTTTAACCTACTGCATAGTATGTACCACCAACACTGGCAAATTACTTAAATAAAACAGAGAAAGGACCACCAAAAAATGGTAATTCTGAGTATTCTTTTAAATGCTACAAGCTAGACATTATAACATTTGCACAATATTAGTAAATACACATCTANAACTCTTAGGAGGAAAAAGAAAAGGGTTAGTCCCACACAGCATCTCCTGCACAAATACAACACCAGAATAAGTGAGCTTAGCTAAAAGACAGGACAGAAATGTTTACACCATTGAAAAAAGTAAAGGGACTTCATTCTGCAGTAGAATCCAGCCTGGGTAATTTAGGAGGCTTATCTTACACCACATTGAGCAAAAATGAAGGAGCATCTCCCAGAACACAATCAGGCACATGGACAAGAAAACAGTTGGGAATAGTCAGCATGGATTTATTCAGCAAGGGGAAGCCATGTTTGATCAACCTGTGATGAAACGACTGGCCTGGGAGGTGAGGAGGCAAAGGTGGATATCGTTCACCTTGCCTTCAGTATAAGGCCTTCAGCACTATCCCTTAAGATCTTCCTAGAGAAGCTGATGAATTATAGGCTGGATGAACAGACTGTGAGGTGTGTTGAAAACTGGTTGCATGGCCAGGCCCAAAGGGTGGTGATCAGCAGCACAGAGCATGGCTGGAGTAATTAGCAGTGAACCTCATGGGACAATACTATTTAACTGTTTAACATCTTCATTAATGATCTGGATGATGTGGTAGAGCATATCCTCTACAGGTTTACTGATGACAGAAAACTGGGAAGGAGTGGCTGATACACCCAAGGATCACACTGCCATCCAAAGGGACTTCAACAGGCTAGAGAAATGAACTTGGAGTAACTCATTAAGTTCAACAAGTAGTCCCAAGTCCTGCACCTGGCAAAGAACAACCCCAGGCATCAGTGTACCAGTGTACCCAGCTGGAAATCAACTGGAAAGAAAAGGACCTGGGGTACTGTTGCACAACAAATGGAGCATAAACCAGCTACATGCCCTTGCAGCAAAACAGGCCAGTGGTATCCTAAGCTGCAGGTCCAGGGAGTGAACCTGGCCCTCTACTCAACCCTGGTGAGGCCTCATCTGGAGTGCTGTGTCCAGCTCTGGGCTGCTCAGTACAAGAGAGACATGGACATACTGCAGACATTCCAGTAAAGGGACTGGAGTATGTGATAGGTATGTGAGGGACCCTGAGGGACCTACAACTGTTTAGCCTGGAGAAGGTTCAGGGGCATCTTAAATATGTAAATCCCTGAAAGGAAGATGTAAAGAGGACAGAGCCAGGCTCTTTCCAGGGGTGCCCAATGCAGTTAGGAGGTAATGGACACAAACATGAGAGGCTCTCTGTGAATGTCAGGAAACAGTGTTTTACTACAGTGAGGTTCACTGAGCACTGGCACAGGTTGCTCAAAGCACTTGTGAAGTCTCCACCCTTGGAGATACTAAAAAGCCACCTAGACATGGTCCTGGGCAGCCTTCACTAGGTGGCCCTGCTTCAGCAAAGGGAGTGGACCGGATGACCTTCAAAGGCCACTTCCAACCCCCAAATCACTCCATGATTCTGTGAAAACAGAGTTCAGGTGAATCAGGTCATCCAGTTATATATGTCCAGTCTTGAACTGCAAAAATATCCAGCAAAGATTGCTTTGTCAGAAATCCAGTTCCCCAAATCGACCTCATGTGTTCAACATCGAACAACTGCTAAGAAAAAAACATTATTCCTGCAGAAGTATAATTTTATAAAGAGACAGTTACAAGAAGCAGGGTAGGAAAGTTCCACGGATTTGGACAGAAGAATTAGAAATTTATTTTAAATCAGCATTTAAATACAGCAAAACCAATAAACCATTCTTGTAAATGTAAACTGGAAACTGCTACATATAGTTCAAGGCCGGCATATTCCTTTAAAGTCCTTACATAAAAATTTGTTAAGCACATTAGCAACGCACTGCTGTGCCTTTAGCTCTGGTTTCACCAGCTCACTACACATCTATCACATGGCATGACTTCTCTGCTTTCAGGAAAACATGTAGTTATATGTTTAATGGCAGTAGGTGCAAATTTATACAAAATAAACCAGCAAAGGACTGTTTTTTTTCTGTCTGTAATAAGATTCCTGTTTAAAAATCATTCAGCTGCCTGAATCCAGGGATCCCTGTTCACCAGAAACAGGAAATTTTTTCAAAGTTTACACCAGTTACTTTATTTATAAAATTATTTGGTGAACAGGAACTGCAGTGAGGGATACTTTCTGAGGTTTGTATAGGCATTTTAACCACTTCTAAAGCATGAATGGAAAGAAACGTCAGAGAATAGGTTAAGTGTAAAAGTGCAGGAAGAATGAAATCTGCTGGTCCTCAGTGCTTATTCTCCCCACATCCCAAATGCCTCACCAGTGAAAAAGGGAAATTTTCTGCAAGCTGCTTTTGAAAATTTCTGCCAAGCATGAAATATGTGGAAAGCAAGCTCCAGGCAAATGCAACTAAAATCAAAATGTACAATTATAGATCAGAATGGTCACATTCTTAAGTATCCCTTTTCTTCTCTCTGAAAAGTATTCAGCTTCCTTGTAACAGATCAATCTCAAGCAACTTATCTATGGATTTTTAGCATCACAGCTGAAATGCTTTATTCATAATGAAACTTAAAGCTTCAACATCTCCAGACACTCTAGGGAAAGGGACAGTGCATCAAGTCAGAGAAAAGGAGCTTAAAACTTGGAAGTCCCACCCAAAAAGCTCTCAGCTTCATTACATTTTTTGGTCAGTCAGAGGATGGCAGGGGAGAGGGAGGGGAAATGAGCAAGTGCTAAATGGAAGAAAAAACCCTAAATGGATCACAAGTGCACACTAATTGTTTTTGTCTAATTTTTCTTTTCCTAAGCATATTAATTTGCTATTTCGGTTTTTGTCTTATTTCTAATATGCCTGAATATAGAAAAAAAAAAAAAAATCCCAGCCCTGAGTAGAAAATTGAACAAAATGGAATCCAAAGCACTTCCACTCTCTTTCTGTGGTTTGGGTGTTGCTCAGGCTGGGAGCATCAAAAAGCCTTTATCACTTAGAGGCTAATCACCATCTGTATGAAACAGCAGATGGTCCACAACCAGGGAAAAACTAAATCCATTCCAAGAGTTAGCTACTCGTGCAAAGCTGAGTCATGCTGGTGAAGCCAGCAGAGGAACTTGAGCCATTTCCAGCCACGTTCTACCTCCTGGAGACAAGAAGAGGCCCCAGCACCTTTGTAGATGTCACAGCAGGACCTGTCAGCCCTGCTCTACACTGCCAACAGGCATGGGGAATGTCTGGATATGCCATTACCCCATCTTTAAACAGTGCCATGCACTGACCCTTCTGATAATCCCCTCTGGGGCTGGGATTCAGCTCACCAGAGGACAATACTTAAAGCAGACTTCTGCAAATTGTGTCTGAACTCCCAGCATCATGAGTATATACTGTTAACAACATCAACATGCAACTGGAATGCACAGGAAATTTCAAAACATACACAAATCCAGGAGATTATTGCAGATCTAAAGGATAAAAAACAGAAACATGTTTCCAAACACAAACCCATTCCTTTCATGTCCCTGTGGTTTATTAAAGGAAGAAGTCAAGTAAGAGTGTCCCCCTCAAGAGAAGATCAACATAGACTATATATAGACATTTACTCAAAATAGATTTTTACAAAGAAAAAAAATTGCAGATAGCTGTGCTCCAGAGTATTCTTACAGAGCAAACCAGAAATCAATCCAGGCTACAAACAAGGCAATGTTTCCTTAGCAATAGCTGAAATCAAGGGAATCCATCTCAAGTTTGGAACTTCAAGGGTAGTTCCTGATCCCATGATCTCAGGAGCCTGCTAACACAGTAGTAGTAAGATGATCTCACCAAATTAAAGAAGTAGAGAAAGACAGTGAAAGAAAAGCAGCAGAAAGACCAGAGAAGGCCTGTGTAACCTTCAGGTGAGCAGCCCTTTGAAAAAAAAACCAAACCACACTGAGGTAGAAGAGCATCTGAAAGAGGCTTGAGGCTATCAGTAAAGAAATCATCTCCTGATGTCCACTGAGATGGGACTGCATTGAACTGGATTTTGCAATCATGCAGGACAGCTGCAGAGAAATAACTCCACTAGAATCCATAAGCTTTCTGCACTCAAACAAAGGTCAAGAGCCTAACTTTAGGCAAATCAAGAGTCAGTAATAAAACTGATATTAGCTTATTTAGATTTTTTTAAAAAAAAAAGTTTTAGGATAATTATTCCCAGCTTTAGGAATATCTCTCTTTGCCTCTAATATTTGAAAAGACAGAATGGAGTGCCCAAACCCAAAGATAAAAGGTTTTAGGCTCTTTGGAAAAAGGCTCTTCCTACTTCTTCCTGATGTGGATTGGGGGAGGTTAAGCAGTTCTCACATTCCCTGAAGTTTTTGTAGTCCCTGAAGAAAAGTCTCAACAACAACTCTGAAAAAATCTCATTGGCAAGAAAGAAGCAAAATATGTCAAAGTTCAAAGGAATTAACACTATCTCTGAAACATACTGCAAAACTCCGGCAACACATTCTGTCTCCCAAGCCCAGAGTGAATATTAAAAGTTAGTTCCCTAAAATCAGTTAGAAGCAGCTAATCTGCATGATGAAAACAGAGCTGACTGGTGTCAGAAGCAACAGGACTGAAATAAAGTGCTAAAAGCAATATGCCTTTCAGGACTGGTTGCAATATTCAACTTGAAATCCTGACAGATCGCAAAAATTCGAGTACAACTGGGCCACCTCCCACTGAAAACAAGAGGATACAAAGATGAAAAGAATTACTTTATTCTTTAAGATGGTTCCACATAAGTCATATGCCAATAAACTTTACATCCCCAACCAAGACATAGGATATGACACATTCAGAAATATGGACAGGAAATAGAGAAAATCAGAGGTCTATAAGAAAATAATATAAACTAGAAAAAGACAATACAAATTTTAACCAGACTTGAAGCACAGTTGCTCCAATAGAATATTTGGTTTCACTAACCTATAGAAAAATGCTAATCTTCTCAAAATAATATATCCAAGGAAAATCAGCATATATAAACATTTTGTTTTTTCAAAATCTATCCAAATTTACAGAATATTAAGAAAACCATAGACAACTGCATGAAGATTTTTTGTTGCTGTTGTTGTTTAAAAACATATTAAGCTGAATTCCCTCCTTTTCAGTCCAAGTGAACTGGATATCTGACCAAAAAAAATGGAAATCGGAGAAAAAACCCAAACTTTTATTTTCTGTAAAAAAGTTATATTCAGGGACTAACTTTAATGAAATGCCATTCATGTTTTATTTGGGTCTTTTGTAATATAATATGAAAAAATACACTAAAAATAATCCATAAAGGGATTGATTAATTAATTAAAGGGATTAATTTGAACAAAATTAAGTACTTCTCTTCAGAAAAGTTAACACACCAGGCTGACCCATAATCATGTTTAATTCAGTCATTGAACTGAAAAGACCAATTATTTTATTCACCATCATGCAATGAGATAAAAAGCTAAGGGATGTAAAAAAGTAGGAAGGAATAAGAAGAATTTTTAATATGAAAAAAGATTAATAGATAATAAGCAGCTTATTATTCTCCAACAAAATTTTGTGGTATGATTCTTAAACTAAAAGAGAAGTGTTAAGTAGCAATACAAGAATATTTGCAGACAGCACAAAATTTTGATTACTTAGTTCCCTCTCTTGATCTCCAAGGCACTTCAAAGTGAGCCAAGGAATGTATTAAGTAGAGAGTACAGTGACTTGAAAAATTTCAGTGCAAGTAAAAACAAAGAAATACACACCACAGATGCACAGATTAAATATTTAAGAGTTAAGAAGCTCCAAAGAATTAAGAATTCTTAAGAATTAAGAAGCTCCAAATTAACAGAAGAAGAATCTTAGTATCAGGATAGGGGACACAAAAATGCACACTATGCCACTGCAGAAAACAGGCAAAAGTTGGGATCCATAAGGAATGTAAATAAGCATTAATTTAAAAAATAATCCCAGATGTCTGTGACTTGGGCTTCCCTGAGTGTCAAGCCTGTAACTTCACTTACAAGATGATGATGCAGAATAACAATCAGGAGAACAGCAAGAACAGGTAAGAATGTAGAAGGATGTTGACAAAGATCACTTACCTTGGAAAACAGTCAAATCAAACGACTAGGAGGTAACAGAAGTGATAAAATAAAATAAAATAAATCAAACTCAAAAACCAAGACAGTTAATCAGTTTCTACCACCTTCACATTGCAACACTAGGTGAGAAAACTTTATTAAAGCCCAGCACTTCAAAAGTTCTCCAACAAAGTATTTTTTTTTCACAGAATAAATGATCAGGACTCTATGGACTATATGGTCTAAAGGATTGCTAAAACCAATAAATCAGAAAAAATGTACTATGTTAGACATTTCTGCAAGCATATCCAGAATCCTAGTAATCAGTGTTATTAGCTGGAACATCAAGTCTCCTTTCCAGCCTGTTTCTAATTACTGAAAATCACAGTAGGCTTTCCAGTATAGCAGATCTGCCTACTGCAGCTTCCTCCCCCTCAAGCTGACAACTTTTAGAAGATGTATATTCAACAAAAAACACTTGATTCAGCACCTAATTCAGAAAGCTGAAAGCAAGGGCCTACATTTGAGGTGCCCTGGATGACAAAGCTCCTACTGTAGCTAAGGGAGAATCATTATAGTTAATAAATCATTGGAGGCTAAACTGAACTGAGCAATTACAGGAATCTGCTTTAAAGACCTATTAATATTCTTTTAGATACCTAAATTTAGGGGCCTATAAACCCATCATCAAGTCCTACCCAGAAGTTAGGACAAGCTGAATCTCCATCCTGAGTATAGTATGTTAACTCCCATATTCCTGGAGGGGATCTTCCAGAATGACAGAGAAATTATTTCCTCTGTTACTCTTAGATGCAATTAGATAAAGCCAGCTATACAAAGTAGTGCCTCAAAACCAGTATTTTACCACAATATTATTATTTTCCATCACATTTACCATCAAAAACACGTAACTGAATTAAAAGTTTCAAACAAAAGTTTGAAATGGATGGATTAAAATACAGGTGCTGCCACATGAAGCCTGTGCATTTAACATGAGACTCTAGCACAGATTTATAGTAACCCAGAGCATTTTATACAACCTCAACTGGCTCTGCTACTGAGGGGCAGCATGCTTAACATCTACAGATTTTTTCCTCAGCAATGTGCATCAGTTCTTCAGCATCAGAAGCAAGGCAGAGGTAGAAACTTAAGCCCAAAGTTCACCTAAGATAATTCTTTTAAACAATCGATATTCACCTTTGTTGCCTTGAGCAACTTCATCATCTGAATGTGGCTGTTCAAGAATCCTTTTAGTATTTAAAAATCCCATTCCTTATATGTGTTAGAACAAAACTGCTCTACAAGCCCACACTTGCACACCAGAGAGCACCCTTCAGCCTCATTGGGTCTTGAGTCTCGTTCTGAGAACAATAAAGAGGGTTTTTCTAAATGAACTCGAGATATCAACAAGCCAACTTCCAAGGAATTACAAGGAATTACTGCTCTCAGCAGAATTGGTCATTGCCCCATCTGCTTCCGTGCAATAAGCGTGGGAGGGGATTCATCCCAGGAGCCTCCCCAAAGAGGTAACATGCTGAGAAACTACACTCCTCTGGCTGTGCTGAGACAATATAAACCACCCTCTGAGGCATGAGCAAAGTTCTGGGGAAAAAACATGTTCTGCAGAGTACCTAGTATCATTGTGAGGACTCAGCACTCACCCAGGCCACTGAACTGGGCATGGGCTGAGCAAAATCCCACCTTAGCTCCTGATATGGCTAATGGAGAGAGTGATGCAAATCTCTCATGGGCTGAATTGGTTGCTTGAACCTCTTCTCTCTCTTCCCATAGACTTGGGATACTGGTACCTAACAAGGCAGTAGGAAGAATCCAGCCTTGAGTGTCTTATGCAAAGGCCCTGAAGTCAAGGGACACCTTTCTTTCTAGGTTACCTATTAACCTCTAGGTAAGGATGCTCAGAACTACAAAACACTTTATAAACTCTTAAAAGGCAAGGATGTGCACTAGAAACTAAATGCTAGAAGTGAACTGATCATTCACTGAAAGGTAATATCATCAGCAATAAGGAAAAAATGAAACAAATGAGCTGATTTAAGTTTATCAGCTCTGCATTTTAATTAGCAGATATTATGTATCTCAACTTTCCCTTTAACCTCAACTTGTTTGCAGAAAGATAGCAAAAGTAATTCCAATGAACAAACAGTGTTATTTAGTTACATAAAATATTCTGCAAGCTTGTGCATTACAAACAAACCCAACCTTCAATCTGTGTGTTATGACTAATTTTAGGATTTGAGTTTTATCCAAAAAAAGAGCATGGAAAAACTTGACACACACACCTCTGCCTTCAAACAGACAAACTAGAAAGGGCAAAAGAAGGCAAAACAGTAACTTCTACAAGCTGGGATTGGGAAACTGGGGGGAGATTGTGGGATTTAAGTGAAATTATGAAATGACTTTTAAACAAAAGCTTAAAATAATTTTTAATATAAATTTTTAAAGGTGTGTTTTCCTGGTAAAATTGTCATTTGGTGTATATTCCATCCGTTGTGTTAAAAATATTATCTACTGGGGCAAAGAAACAAGAAGAGTACATTAACTAGAGAAGGCAAAAGTTAAGGATTTAATTTTGGGGTTTTTTTTAACAAAGAGAATGCTAACAGATCACTTAGAACATAAATAAAAAGACCCATAATTTTAAGAAAGGCAGAATTATCTTTTTAAGATGGAAGAAAATAAAAAGGCAGAAAGAAAAGTTTCTTTTTATTTATAAGGAACATTGCTGGAGAGCTAACCACACACTCCACCCCCAGCCCCCGAGTCCAACCCAGTGCAGGCGAGGTCAGAGATGTCTCACTTCACAGAGCTGTGTTGCTGGGAGACTGGGTTAGGCAAACACAAAGAAAGAAGCCAAAAGATTAAGCCAGATGACGACTATTACCACATTTCACAGTCAAATCAGACAACTTTTCAATGCAGGAGAGCTTTACATCCCAATAATTTTTCAAAATGAGTTTGAAGACTCCTTAGAGAAAACACTGTTTGCTCTAAAGTACCCAGGACATGAAAACAAACAGCATCTCTGAAGCTGTTAAAGCTGTAGCCAGAGATTTCTTTTTTCACTACTGTCTTCCACAGAATTCTTGATACTAGAAGCAAAACATGCTTTTGACAAAGAATGAGATGCTGAATAGGCCTAAAGGATTACAAAAGGTACTGAAACACCAAGTATTGAACAAGGGGGAAAAAATATAAATAAAAAGCCCAAGCATCCCACTTTTCTGAAGAAGTAGAACTAGGCAACAGAAAGAACCTTTCCAAAAGACAGGCCAGTACCTTACACAGCCACCACCCCATCTGAGACCTTCCATCAAAGTAGTCTTTTTAATTGCATTCTTAGTCAGTAAAGCAGCTTAGATTGACACAACACACTGGGCTGTCAAGGCCAACACGAACACATCTTTGAAGTGCTCTGACTGCTTCAGCAGCTGCCTGGGAGGTACTCACAGCAAGGAAAAACTATGAAACCCTCATGAGGCTTGCATTTGACTGCTTTGGAGAAGAAAAACCAAGACAGGTAATGTGGACTAATATGGATCACCTGGAGAATTACAATTATCAGAAAAATGAAAAATCAACACTTTAATAGAGAGCAAAGGGACATGCAGGTCAAGGAAAATAATGCCATTACAGTCAGTTGGACCTCTCAAGATGTCCTTCAAAAGGACAACTTCACCAGTGGTATTCCTCATAACTGGCTCATGTTCAATTTTTTTTTTTTCCCAGAGGTTAAGAATCAGCAGAGGAACTATGCAGACATTATCACTAAGTTCTAACAGACAGTTGAACAATAAATGAAAGATCATTTGTGTAAAAACCACCTGTGAACTTACAGAAATGGGGATTTATGAACACATTATATTTCTTACAGCAGTATATAAGAATCAAGGTGTGACTGCAGGGACAGCTTTTCCAAGTGACTTGGAAACATATATGGGTATGACTGGCAGTGAAAAAAATAAAATACATTTCGATATGGGAAGAAACCAAAAATGTTATTATAAGAAAATTAAAACAAAAACACAATTACATTTGATCTAATTCAGCATGTCATCTCAAAGAAAAACTACACCACAAACCCAAGCTGTACTAGTAAGTAGTAAGTACTATTGCTGTATTTTAAGGCCTTCTATCATCATCTTTTGAAGCAACTGTCATCTGACATTTCTGCTCACTGAAATAAAATGTTCTATATCTGACGTGGTATCGTTCTCATACATTAAACCATTTCCAAAAAAAAGACATTTTATTTTCAAACCGAGGAAAACAAGCAACTTGATTTTCTTAGTAGCAGTCTATCCACAGCCTTCAAAAACAGTATTAAATTGTTCCATACCGTGAAGCTGTTGTTGACATTTTTTGTGCTTGATTCAGCTACACTGGCATCTGACAGGTCAACTTCATCAAATATTAGAGACTGTGAAGGGAAAAGAACACAGAAGCATTAAATTAAATCTGAGTCCACTTTCAGGTATGCTTACAAAATGTGCTTTAATTTCATTGTGTCTATTCCAATTAGAAAATAAAAATAGAAAATAAAAGTAGTGAATAAAATAGAACACACTGATGATGTGATAAAATTTCATAATTTTATGGCCCCTAAACACAGTCCTACTTGCTATTCTAAGAGGTACATGAGAGCATAAAAAAAAGGGCTCAATAATTATATTGCTTAAAAATAAGGGGGTTTCTTACATAGATGAAGCTTTAGAGTGTCTACTGTGTAGCACAAATGTGGCGTCAGAAGAAAGAGATTCACACACAGTAAAATGTAAATTAATTACTTGATTTTAGGATGGAACCCTAAAGTCACGCAGGAAGCTATGACATAGTATCCATATGAGAAGAAGTATCTCAAAGGGCTGAAGAGATCCCCTCCCCTCCTTTGTCTGATGTTCCAACAAGAGAAATATATGTCTACTCTAAACACTCCAGCCTCTGGCAAAGGATCGATTAGGTTCTGTTATGTTCGTGATAGGTTTTGTAGCACAGAAGAACAGTCCAACAAAAATGCCTATTTTTTTAGCCCTACCATGTTTTTCCACAGGGAGGAGAATCAATATTGGGGGAGTTTCAGCATTTAGAGTCTGGATTCAGCATTGGCACAATTGCCTACTCATAACACCTTATTTTCTCATCTTAATCACAGAATCACAGAATGGTTTTAGTTGGAAGGGACCTTAAAAATCTTCTACCTCCAAACCGCCTGCCATGGTCCAGGTTGCTCAAAGCCCCATTCAACCTGGCCTTGAACATTTCCAGGGCATCCACAGCTTCTCTGAGCAGCCTGTGCCAGTGTCTCACCACCCTCACAGTAAAAAATATCTTCCTACCTAATATCCAAACCTCTCCTCTTTCAGTTTAAAATCATTCCCCCTTGTCCTCTGACCACATCCCCTTGTAAAAATGCCCTCTTCAGCTCCCTTCCAGTACACCTTCTAGGTACTAGAAGGCTGCTATAAGGCCCTAGATCTCTCAATCCGTCTTCATAAGAGAGGTGTTCCAGCCCCCTGTTCATCTTTGTGTCCCTCCTCTGGACATGTTACAACAGTTCCATGATTCCCAAGATAGCAAGGGCACAGACCTGCTGGAGTGAGACCAACAGAGACTCAAAATATCCCATATTCCACATCCAACAGAGAAGGCTCACATTTTCAAAACATGTCAGCATCATACTGTGATTTGAGGTTGCCCTTCTCAGAGCTCTTATCCTTTATCTAAACTGCTCATGGTCACACCAAGTGCAGAGTGGTTTGACAACAGAGGTCCTGCAGTGCTGGGCTCCCTGGAGCAATGGTGCTTTCCTCGACTCATTATAGCCACACAACTGTGCACCATGCAGCTGCAGCCCTACAGTCCCACAAGGAGTGATCTGTGTCTTTACTAAGAGTTTTGTTGTGAAAACAAGGCTATAGAAGATGATGGAGACCTGAAGCGTCTCACCTACAGCTCCCATGAGATGCTACAACTCCACAGGGTAAAGGAGAGTAACACCCACAGCTATGAAACAGCACAATCTGAGTCAGCCAAAATGCTCTTGGCCCCAGCCTCGCGAGGGAGGAAGGAAATGTCTTTCAAAGAGAAGATAAGTATTCCCCTCTGCCCACCCCCAATTCTCCCACCAAAAATTCAATATATGGGAAACAGCTTTTTCCCTTATATATCAGTTTTGGCATAAAATCAGCCTATCTTGTTTTCACATCACTATTTATATGGGCATCAGAGCAGAAGGGTTTTAATAGAATGCAGCCTTTAATAGAATAACTTCTAAGTATTATCCAGTTTTTACTTTTTTTTTAACAGCAGTTTTTACGTAAAACAACAGTGAGCAAATCATTAAATTATTATTATTAAACTTATTAAATGTATTAAACTTATAAACCTAAACAAAACTGAAGTCACAAGTAAATGGCATTAGACACTAGAATTACCTTTGAACAGAATTGCCATTAGCACACAATTACCTTTGAATCCTTAGCATAGTAAAGGGTACGACCTCGAAGTTTGAAATAACGCTTTTTCCACCTCTGAAAAGAGCTGGTTTGCTTCAGTAGTAATCCTTCTTTTATACTTGTCTGAAAAATATTAAAATACAGAAACCAAGGTAAATACAAACATGTAGAAACAGCTGCACATATAGATTAAAGTTATGCTTTTTAAAATTTATACACCTCCTATAACTTTGAATTTAAACTTAATTTGTTAACATTAAATAGAGACTAATTCTTTGGATCACCAGATTTTGCACTGCTATTTTTGAAACAATGACAATCTTGGCAAAATGCTAATTTTACATGTAAACTGAAAAGGCAGTCAAGAGGCATATAATTATTCTGAAGATACACACAAAATAATTCAATTGTTGGGATAGCAGCAAAGCCACAAATACTAAAGTGAGCAACAACTGATGGTGGCACAAATTGAAAAAAAAATACTAAAACCATCAACAGAACATAATTTCCAGTTCCAAAATTGATTATGTTGAGGAGAAAAACAATTTCCACACAGATACTAACTCAACAGGGTACTTAAATGTGTCTGATTCAAGCACAAGAATTACTTTAAAATAGAGGGAATAATCCAGTTTGATGCAAGTCACGCAAGACTTTGAGTGTGTCGCTGAACTGAAGCCTTCAGCATGAAATCAGCTAACCATTAGAGATAATTATTATCTGGAAAGTGTGAGAACAGTAAGAGATAGGGATATTTTTACCATGCAAATATTTTTAGGCAAAAAATGACTCACTGATCCAAACCTTTCCATTGCATACTGAATCCTGTCTATATAAAGCCCATTTTGAAATGGGCTTTATATAGACAGACAAATTAGTATATTTTAAAGGTATATGCTGTTTGCACCAGTGTGTGTGCGATTTATCCAATTACAGAAATTCTCCATGTAATCAGACAAAACAACATGAACACAGCATACTAATTGCACAAGTCTCAATTTTTCTTCGCTGTTGAAGCACGCAAGAGGGATGAGAAAAAGCGAGCATGTGGGTATTATATTGCAAAATTACTATTTCCAGAATATTTCCCATTTGTAATGTAATAACATGATAAAAATCTTATAATACAATTTTCTAGACAATGTGGGACAAACATCATTGGAAGTTATTCTAGAGCTTCTGGAAACTTAACCAAGACCTGACCCAAAGTTCATAAACATCTTCTATTATCAGATGTGAAATTCTCCTGAATTTTAATGCAAGTAATAAAAACACAGAAAAGGCAGAAAGCACTTCACTGTTCCTACCATTTCCTTGAAATGAGAAACACTGCTGTTATGTACAGCAATGAGATTCCACCCTTCATTCAGACAGTCCTAATATCACAAACCAAAAATGTGGTCCAATGATCACAAAGTGATTGAATTATTGGTCTCAAAAAAGCAACCCTCTTCAATCAAACACTGTAGCTGAAAGTTTAGATCTGTCACAATTCGCTTCACATGCCAACACCCTGGAGCAGTGGATTCAGTCTCAGCCCTCCTGCACTAGCAAAGGGGTAGCAATTCCCAGTGGAAAAGGTCTGCTCACCACACACCATTTTAAGACACTTTGCAATTTTCTGATCAGACCCCAAGATAAGCTAGTTTTCCATTATATAAACACATTTAATCAGTTAGCAAATACAAGCACTACTTCAAAGCTGTCTGTTGCAGCCATGCAGCACCTGTGCTTCATATCACACTCTGAGATTTTGGAAGCTCATCACAAGGATGGGAATAGATGACTTGTGTGTTCATCAAGGGTCAGAAGACTAGACAAATTCAATTCCAAGGAAATGGTACTTCACATTCATGACAGACACTGATTTACTGGGAAAATTTCCAAAATGGAAGGAAATCTACACTCCCTAAAGTGCACTAGGTATACCAGGAAACACAGAACATATATTGTGCTTAATACTTTGGGGAATTTTAAACTCTGATAAAAAAAAACATAAAGCTCCCTAAACCTTGACGTATTACTCACTAAAGAATTTGTTAACTCTTTCTTGTCATTTTTATGGCTACTAAACCATTGTCTCCTATTTCTACTCACTCCTTAAACACCAATATCCCTAATATCAAACCAATACCTTCAAAATGAAATCTATTTTGCAAGTCAGCCATTTGAATTAGCTTCCTAAAGCTGACAGTAAATAAGCTTGTAGGCTCTACAGAATTTATTTTTGCATCAAAATTTTCAAAAAATCTGGTAAACATTTACCCAAGAAGTAGAAGCACCTAATGAAGTACACTCATGAAATTTACGTTTTACCACAAATAACTATATTGGGCTGAGGTTTGATCATCTTAAATAGAAAAATCCATGGCTGCAGGCATCAAAACTGAGCACAAAGCTTTAGCCCAAAACCCTTAATTAACTTTATTTAGACTCTAACATGTTTAAAATTCCAGTCATTAAGTAATCTGCTAATAATGCTTTCCTGAGTCTATACCAAGTTAGAGCATTTCCAGTAATTTGAGACTGGAAGGGACCTCCCAGGTTGTTGAATTTGGGTTCTCATTATTGCCTACACACAGATCATGTTAAGTTTTTCAAAAGCAATGATCAGGCTATAACTACACCTTAAGAAAGTAGTACTTTTTCTTCTCCCCAAGGCAATTAAGACAGTGCTCCAAGATCTCACTGTTCTAAGAAGACTTTTTATAATTAATCTCAGCTGGACATGAAATCTGAAGCATAAGCAGTAATCACTCCAATTATATTAACTCCTTTCCTACTGTAATTTAAGAGAAACAAGAAGTACAGATCCCACAATCCCACACTACTTCTCATCTTTACAGAGCTCTCATCAGCTTGCCAAAACCTCTGCAAAACCTTGCCAAAACCTTCCCCATCCTGCATCTCGTGTCATCTAGTAATACCATGTCCCTCCAGAAGTATTCTATTCTACCAAGAATAGAATAGAATACAATCCCTAAGAATCTTTACTATTTTAGCCATTAGTAAAGAAAATTATTGACAATATTAGAATCACAACATCAGTGTTTCACTGTGGTTTATTTTCCAGAAGAAATCTAATTATAAAAATCACAGCCACTTTCATAAAATTAAGGAGTACATATGTGTTCAATTATCCAAGAAAGTCAAATGCAGTTCTGCATCTCCAAAATCTCAATGACAAAAAAGAATTTGATTTGTGGCTATTCAGGTCACTAAAAATGAGAAACATCCTCTTTTGTGTCAGCAGATTTTAAAATGTCTAGTATTCTCCTATATAACACCTGAAAAGTCAAACTGTTTTTATCTCAAAGGAAACCAACCTCATTGCCCTACTTCTAATTCAATCATTTTGTAAAGCTCCAGATTTCTGCAAAGATAAATTTCTTACTTCCACTGCGGCCAGAAAGACAGAAAGAAAGGAGAAAATATTCTGAATTTAGAAAATAATAAACTATATATGGACCCATTATTGGCAACTACAAACTAAAACACTAAATGATTAAAGATAAAAGGCTACCCTCTACTTCTTTTCATGTAAGTAAGTGGACATGCTGCTCAAAATGTGTCAGGGGAGTGAATAAAAGAACAGGAAGAAATTTCTGAAAGTGAGGAGGATGAAAATGAGAACAGGAAAGGCCACAAAACAGGGCAGTCAAATGCAAACAGGAAATTAAGAGCATGAAAAAAGAATTTTAAGATAACCTTGCAACAGATGCTCATGCTGAGACTAAAATGTTCATAAAACTTTGAAAGATGAAACACAGCTAGCAGGTTGGCAGGATCATTTTCCAACAGAAGTATGAAAGGGGTACTCAAGGATAAGAAGGTCACAGGAAAGAAGCTTATCAAATCCTCAGAATCTGTCTTTTCCAATGAAGATGAGATGGTCTCTCACACAGCACGTTCTCCACAACGTCAGAACAGCTGCAGGGACACGGAGGGCATATACAGGAAGTACCAGACCAGCCAAATCACTGAGTCATGTGGGCCAGGTGGCATTGAGGGGGCACTGACCTGGGAGCCTTGAAGGTGCCAAAAGGACCACTGACACTACCACCCACTCCTGGTACGACAGTAGAGTCCATACAAAAGAATATTGCTGAGCCCATATATATCCAACTGGAAAATGTCAACAGAGCTTTGATAAAGGAAAATACTGCCCTGCTACCTATCATGAGTTCAGGAGATGTAAAGGAAGTAGATAAACAAAGACCCTGCAGACCTGGATTTTCAGAAAGCCTTTGACAAAGCTTCCCACCAAAGAATACTGAAGAAATGTTATTAGAACTAAATTGGGAAAAGGGGCATGTTGTTTACTGAAAGTTGTTTCAAGGAAAAATGTAAACCTCATTAACATTCTCACATCAACTTTGAGTAAAGAAGAGATCTGTGAGTCACAGTTCACAGTTCTCTAGGCTCAACCACAGCCAGAAATGCCATACAATTTTGCCTATCACTAAGAAATGCAACAAACCCAAGACAGAATATCATTCTGCTGCTCTGTAACACTGTTATTGACAGTATCAGACAGTTCTGCTCTCTCTAATTCAAGAAATGGGGTTAAGAGAAGGTACAGAGAAGGGCAACACAAATGATTCACACAACAGTAGCTGCCTCAAAACAAGAGAGATTGCAGAGCAGAAGACCAAGGGGGTGATATGCACAATGTTTTAAAGAGCATTAAGGAAATGTAAGGTGACTGCAGAACTATAGCTCACCAAAGCCCCCAGCATTATAACAAGGAGGAATGTGACAAAACTATATTGAGAGCAGCTTAACAAAGATAAAAAGTAGCATATCTTTACATAGCAGGCAGTGATTTTATGAAGTTTGCAGTCACAAGAGATTGTACAGGCAGACAGCATCAGCAAGCACAAACAAACAAACAAAAAAAAAAAATCAAGAACAATGTAGCTGTACATGAGGAAGTAGTACCATGGAAATGGACAGTCCCCAGGCTCCCATACTGATCCTGAACAGCCTTTTCTATTCCATAGCTTAAAGTGGATCATTGTGCAACCAAGCAAAAAATTTCACAGGTTGAATTTCTCCTGCTTTGTAGACAGCATCTCTTTTGCTTTCAAGTCTGATGTTTGTATTTGCAAGTGGGCCTAGGCCTTCATTTACCAAAACAATTAGTATTTGGATTCTTGACAGATCAGGCAATTAAAGAAAAGAAAATAGAGAGAGACAGATGATATGATGATACTCTTTGATATTAACCCTCTCCTGTAATACTTCCTGTTTCTGTGACTTTGCCAAGTTGAGTACCGAAATAAAACCAACCCTCTTCTTTTCAGCATTGGAACATTTTCACCATCTGCACAGGTATGGCTTTAGGTAGACAGTGCCTTCATTACTTTACAAGGTAAAATCTCACAGCTCATACTAACTGAGAACCCCATAAAATATTCCATGTGCACAGTGGATTGAAAATTATTTTTATTATTAAAAATGTGACAATCAAACACTTGATTTATATTAAAATTATGGCTTGGGAACTCCAAGCCTGTGATTTTCTTGACAATCTCTGTATAACAGCTTCCATTACTGTCACTTAGGCTGACAGATTTTTCATTAGTTATGTCAAAATAAAAATAGATTTTATCTACCAAGAATAAAAACTTTAGCAGCAGCTTACTGCAAGGTTACATTTTTATTGAAGATTCCTCTTCACAGTGAAAGGACCCTAACATCCGAAAATTAAAACCAAACAATCTATGAATTGATACAGCTAAAAAGCATCAAAATAAATTTGAAAATCAATATGTTGACTAAGTAACATTGTTTTAACACATCCTAAAGGTTACGCCAGTGACAGAAATCACAAAATGCAGAAAGTTGCACATGCTTGCTCTGTCACTGTTGATGACAGTTACCCCTGTCCTATTAAAGAAGAAAAACAGACCATCTAGCTGTGGGAAAACAGCTTTCCAAAATCTCAGAACGAAAGCCAGCCACACACCCCACCAAAACACTAACTTGTGATTAAGCACCACCATTTCTGTGTAATAATAAACACTACGTTTCTTCAAAGTTATTTTTATACTCCATATTTTGGGGTCATTTATGTGGATGGGCTATAGCCTAAGTGAAACTGTAATACAAATAAATGCAATTATACAGCTATGCAGTGCCCTTCTTCCTCGACCTCATTTTCCCTTCATGATTCCTTCCAGCTTATACTAAGGAAACACATTTTTACATTACTATTGTTAAAATAAATAATAATTTTAAAAAGCTTTCAGCTTCCTCTAATTGGAACATATGGTAATGCAGAAAGACATGAAGTAAATATGAAATTACAGAGAAATTGTAACAACAAAAATATTTTAGTAGCAATGTGAAATGCAATTAACAAACTGATTTAAAAATAGAGGTTGTAGCACGTAACAAGTATAAGTAAGATACTGCCATATTGGGATAATGCTTGCTTGGGATAATTAACTTGCAATTAAAAAAAAAAGAAACAAATACCCTATCTTAAAGTTGATACTAGATTGAGGAGAAACTTTATCTGCAGTTCAAGTACTTAAACTCCTAATTTACACTCATGTACAGCATGTTGCTCTCACTCTGTGTTCTCATTAATCAGGGCATGAAACAGCTGCAATCTGCTGAAAAAGAATAAAACACTTCATAGGGCTGTGACTTGGTGCCAAATATTTAAGAGTTTTGGTGCTGTAACACAATTCAGATTACTCTGAGCAGTATTTCACAGCTACCATTTGGAACTTCAGTAGCTGTTCCTTTTAAATTACACATACCCTGAGCAGAGAGATTTAAACCAACTAAGTCTCTCTCAAAACCGACTGGTTTTGAGACAGAAGAATATAGATGGTACATATTTCAGGAATAAAAAATATAAAAAATAAAACTCATAATAAAGAGTCAAAGCATTCAGCTGGAAAGATTTTTCTCCCTTACTAGAATAATCTAGACTCTTTCTCAACTGCAGTGCCCAACACACTTGACGATCAGTAAAGTATATAAAGTGTAGGCCCAAAAAAACCATTTTGGCACCTCACACAGCAAGATACAAAAAAACCTCCCAATACGCTTCCACAGAAAAGAGAAAACTTCCTCTAATTCTATCCAGTGTTAATATGCAAATAAACTTGATCAATTACTTGAGGAAATTACAAAAGTATCATATAATTAAAAAAACCTAAACACTGCTACAAACTTTTAAATGATCCCTTCTTGAAAACAAACTCCAAGTTAAGCTTGTTATAACAAACCTTCTGTGTTTTAATTCTTGCAGTTTTCATTTTTGTCATTTTGGTAATCTTTAAATGAAGTCCAGTTATACTGTTAGACTCCCTAGGAGCTACACTCGGTAGAGAGGAGGCTACACAGAGTCACTTAGAGCTTGCAGCTCTTCAGGGAAAGCTGGGGAACAACTGGTTTCCTTCTTGCAGGCTTTTTCCACACCTCTATTTGACTTTTGCTGATGAAGTCAGGAAAGATAAAAAGCTTTTAGCAACAGAAATCCCACAAGGCCAAGAAGAGCTGTAGAATAGAATAGAGCTGTCCAGTTGGAAAGGACCTAGAGGCTTTATTTAGTCCATACAGACGGTAAAGATATATTTTTAGGAAATTTCAGTATCCCACAAATGTGGTTTTAAGAAGTAATTTCTTAACATCTTCATCGCGTCTTTGAAGAGATGAGAAATGAAACAATACCATCCTATCCATTCACTTCCTAAGCTTTGCTAAAATACCAGTTATACAGTGACTGGTCATTGCAGTTGGGGTCTTGCTCAATATTCAAGTCCAAAGGACAAGATGCCAGTTTCACAGATGCTGTAGCCCTGTGATCTACAAAATAGAATAAGAAAATTCTAAATAGGTCTAGAATAAGAAAAAGAGAAGTTCATTAACTGAATAGCCAAGCACTCCTCAATTTTTATAGTGTTTCTGATGCCCACAGATACAGAGACTATATACTTTAATCTAATTCAGTGGCTGCATTCTACTGGTGTAGAGTCTATATTGGCCATAATATTGGTTCACTTCATAGCAGATAAAATCCTGCATACATATTAATCATGTTTTGAGTTACATTTTCTAGTATTCTCCCAGTAACAGTCTTAACTTAGCACTCTATTTTTAGAATAGTTAAGTCAACAAAACCTTTAATTCTATAATAACCCAAATGTAAGGCTCTCTCACTTACCTATATATATGAAGACAAATACTAATATACTTGCCACTATCAAAAAATTCATCCTTAAGCAAGAAAGCTGTAAATCTAATTTGAGTGATGACAGTAAAATTATACTAGTGAAATATGCCACACAGAAAAGTCTGATAATATCCAGCAACAAGCACTTAGAAGAGCTAATTTATTGCAGATAGTGAAAAATCTTTTTGATTATCATGAAAAATATTTAGAGAAAGCAGAAATACAGGATAACTAATCCAGAGACTGGAAATCTATGCCCAGTTTGACTACAGATTTTATGTGACCTCAGACCAATCAGTTACTGTGTGTTCTATGATCGCCACACTGAAAAAATACCTTCTTTATTCTTCTCCACTGTAATTTCTCACCATTTTATTAAGCATCTCACTAGAGGTGGCATTTCATTTTAATCAAAAATGTTCATAAATAGTTTTTTTAAAGATAAGGACTTCAGAAGTAATAAAAGTGAAACTATTGGGTCATTAACAATTCCTGTTCTTACAGATGGGAATTATAGGAAAGAATGTTGAAAAACACATACTTGTAAACAAAGTTGCAGGACAAAAAACCATTCTGAGACATGACGTAGCACAGAACTTTTTAAATACTTGTAGTCTATAACTAATTCTGGTACTGCAGGTTCAGGATCAATATATTTACAATTAAGGAGCACAGCTGTTCCAGAATGACAGAACAGCTGAAGTTGGAAAGGATCTTTGGAGATCCATACATCCCAGCCCACCTCACAAAGCAGGCATCTGGAGCAGTTTGCCCAAGGGTATTTATGTATCTTCATACATATATCTGAGTATCTCCAAGGACAGAGATTCCACAACTTTTCCAGGCAAATGTTTAACCTGTTTGTGAGTGTTCAATCACCCTCAAAAGAGGGAGTGTAAAAAAAAAAAAAAAGGTCAAAAAATAGTTTTTTTCTTGTGTTTAAATGTTGTGGTTTCTGTATTTCAATCTGTGCCCATTGCCTCCTGTCCTGTCACTGGGTACCACTGAGTCTGTTTTCCTTACAGTCCTCAGATACTTTTATCTATTCATATGATCCCTTTCAGCCTTCAGGACAAGCAGTCACAGATCTCTCAGCCTCTTGTCATATCAAAGATGCACCAGCCCCCTAATCATCATTGTGGCCTGCCACTGGACCCTCTCCAGCATGTCCAGCATGGACCCTCTCCTCCATGACTTGTACTGAGCAGCACAGAACTGGGCACAGCAGTCTGGGTGTGTCCTCACCAGGGATGAGTAGAAGATAACCTCCCTTGACCTGCTGGCAATCCTCCCAAACACAGCCCAGCATCCTGTTGGTCTTCATTGTCCCATGACCCTCTTCTGCCACACTGCTTTCCCATCAGTCAGCCCCCAGCCTTCACACTGCTACAGAGGGATAGGATTCTTCCTCTTCAGATGTAAGACTTGGACTTTGCTGAACTTCATGAGGTTTCTGCTGGCCCATTCCTGCAGCCTGTCACTCTCTGAATGGGAGCACAGCCATCTGGCATATCAGATACCTCTCCTCATTTTGTATTGTCTGTACACTCTGCAGATACACTCTGCTTTATCATCCAGGCCTTAATGGAGATATTACACAGCACTGACCCCAGCAATAACCCCAGGAGTAAACCAGTAGTGACTGACCTCCAACTGGACTTTGTGCCACTAATCACCACATTTTGCTCCACCACCTTACAAGGAATAGAGATGAGGCAGCTGGTCTGCACTTCCCCAGATCCTCCTTCTTCCTTTTCTTGAATATGAGTGACATTTGCTTTTCTCCAGTCTTCAGGAACCTCCCCTAGTGGCTATGACCTTGGAAAGGTAATGGACAATGGCCTTGCAATGCCCTCAGCAAGTGTAGCCCAGAAGGACCAGTGGACTTGTGTTCATGCAGTTTAAGTGTTCCCAAACTTGATGTTCCTTCGCCTTCCACCACTTTCCAACTGGTCACGGGCACCTGGGATTGCAGAGGGGTGGTGTGAACAGTAAAGACCAGGGTAAAGAAGGCATTGAGTATCTTGGCTTCTTTCACGTCCTCATTCAGCAAGAGCCATGAGTTTGCTCCACTTTTCCTCCTTATAGTGATGTATCTATCTGTAGAAGACCTTCTCGTTGGCCTTCACATCCCTTGCCAGATTCTACTGCAGGTGGATTTTGGCATTCCTAATCCCACCCCTGCATGACTGTTCCTCGAAATGCCTTCTGGATCACTTGCCATTGCTGCCAGTTTTTGTATGCTTCCTTTTTATGTAGGTTTTTTCATAAGTGTCCTGTTCACCCGTGCAGTACATTGTTCTTAAGACTGTAAGACTATGACAAACTGATTCTCTCTCCTTTAATTTCTGTTAGTTCTAAATGTAAAAGCCCTTGCAGCAAATCTGCACCCTTTTTCTAAGACTGCCTTTCCTAGAATTCCTTACAAATATTACTAAGGAACCTACACCTTGCACAATTTTTTCCCAATGCAGATTTTCTTCTATGAGAATCTAGGAGTTCTAGACAATGTCTGGAGGCCAAATTGGCACCAGAAGTTCCAGTCCCAGTTACTGTATTTCAATTCTTTTGGAGTTATTAAATTTAGTAGGTAGGTATTTTATAGCTTGGTATATTCTTGAGAAAATTAAAGTTTGTGATGTAGTACTGAGTAAGTGCAAAAGAGATCTGAAGTTTACTTCCAGGCCACTAACAGCCTTCTGTAACCAGAGACATTATAATGATACGTTCACTTGTTTATGCAGCTACATATAAACATTACACAGCTACCTACTGAACTATTATAAATTTAGCAAACAGCTTATTATCTGAGCTGATGAGTTTCAGTATTTAAAGGGAGCTCATGAAAGAGGGACTTTTTACAAGGGCATGTAGTGTCAGGACATGGCAGACAAGGGGGAATGGCTTGAAACTGAAAAAGGGTAGATTTAGATTAGATACAAGGAAGAAATCCTTCACTGTGAGGATGCTGAGACACTGAAACAGGTTGCCCTAAGAAGTTGTAGATTCCTCATTCCTGGCAGAGTTCAAGGCCAGGCTGGAGGGGGCTTTGAGCAACCTGGTCTAGTGAAAGGTGTCCCTGCCCATGGCAGGGGGATTGGAACCAGAGGATCTTTAAGGTCCCTCTGAACACACACCATTCTATGACTGTATGCAACAGGAACTGGAGAGCACAGAACGGGCACACCTGGACACAGCATCTCATAAGCCTGCATTCATTACTTCTGTAAAGATAATCTTCATATGTTCAGTTTCCAATTACAGAATCCCTAGACAGACTAATGGAGACTCTAAAATCCGAGTTTTCACATGACCTGACATTACAAAAATACACCATCCTTCTTTTCTTTCTATTTGAATGAAGTCTTCATTTTCTGTCTTTGTCAGCTATCCTTGAACTATTCCGAAGATGTTTTCCTAAGATGTTTGTAAAGCCCTCACTTACAGAGATTCTTTACCACTAAAATGGATTCCCTTGTGTAAACTTTGCTTGCTGCACTTCAAGCTCATAAAGTGCTTTGGTAGGACAATGATGCATATGTCAATAAATTAACTCAAAGACTGTTTACTAACTCACAGTACTTTTTAATGACAAAGCACTCAATGGGACAATTGTTATGGTTCTTTACTTGGTATACTCCAACTTTCTTTTATTAAAATCACACTAACTTTTCAACAGGAGAAAATAATATGAACACGCAGCTATTAAATGAGTAATAAGGTTGTTCTTCTTTTCAACCAAAGTAATTCTCAACCCAACAATCAATGCCCAAACCAAATTTACATCTAGAAGTATTTTTAAACAGAACAAAGGCAGAAAATTGTTTTCCACAGAAGGATATATGTTATGGAAGTCTTCTATCCTGTTATGTACTAAGATTAAGCTTAACATACAGCCCTAGAGGTAAACATGATTATGCTCTGAAACTTCTCAATGAAGTTTCTCACACCATCTTCAACAGCATTTATGAGTGAGAAGCTCTACTCTCTTCTGGAGGGCAGATTAAGTGTCCTATTTATTTTACTGGCCTTTCACATAAATGTGAAAAGCATGGAAAATATTTTTTAAAAATAGATATGGTTAATCAGATTTCCTCTAAGATTTCCTGATCATGTTTCTTTGGTATCTACTCTATTCTGCTAGAAATACTTCAATCCTATTTATATAATTGCTTGTTTGTGTTTAATACAGGTACAATAAACTTCTAAGATTCATCCCATTTCTAAGAATTAAGTACTTAAGAAATATCTGGAGCTGCTGTCTTTTCCCCAAAACAAGAGCTGGAGGACTTTGCAAGATACACCCTAGAAATTCTTACTGTCTCTCATGCTGTGACAGTCATGGAAAGGAGGGTGCAGTCACTGTGGAGTGTTTCAGGTCAAGCAACCAACAATAGTTAAGTTGGAGCTGAGACAATGCCCTTAGATGCTGCAATGATTGATGTACAACATGCATGCCTTGGGACCAGTAGTTTGGAGCAGAAAGGCAGGGCAGTCTCCTGAGCACTAAACCCACCAAAACTTCTGAGACAGAGAATGCCATTATCTTTGCACTAGAGGCTGAGATACATTAGAACTATTTCCACATGCAGAGAAAGCCATAGAAAACCAGCTAAAATAATTAAAAATATATTAATCAGATGTAAGGCATATAATAAAAATTTTAAAACTACAAGATAAACTTCACTCTTCTTTAAATTAGCCAGGCTCCAAAGACTAGGCTAGGTAATTGGGGTCTTATGCTATCTTAATTGCAAGAAAAATAATTCTAGCTACTTTTTATAATGCTTTTCTTGTTAGAAAACACCTTTAAGTGGCTTATTTTGAGAAAAAACACTAGTTGAAAAATGTCCTTTGCACAGAGGTACTCTGAGTTTATTAATTGGTTTCAGACAGTAGACAGAAGTCCTGATCACAAAGACCTGGATGAAAGAAACATGACAACCAAGTCAAAGCATCCATATCAAGAGTTAATTTCTGAGTCACCTGAGTAATCACCTGAACTTATCACTCAATTCTTCCAACCAGATTCCTGATATGCTCTTAAACCTTCAAGAAGTCTGTGAATAAATGTGATTAATACTTCTTTTTTTTTTCCTATCCCCCTTATTTCATCTCACCAAAGAGATGCTTCTCAAACAATTAAGCCATCTGTACACTTTGTAACTTGCTAGTTAGGCTGGTTATTGTTGCAATTTTTACAGTTCCAATATAGACCATTTTTTAAATTATTATTACTTATAATCTTCTATTAAAGACTCAACTTTAATGGGGCGATAGGTTAATGAAAAAATAACTAAAAATTAATATTCTGATACATAAAGTATAGTGGCTGAAGGCAAGGAACTCTTTTCTTTGCATGTTAGTAGTTTTTTTTTAAAGAATGTAGTAGTTTTACTTTCTGCTGCCTTTAACACCAAAGATGAAGGCAAGATGCTCCTGCTGTGACTTGGAGCATCCTTTTGATGCCATTTATATTTGGACCAAATTTGGGGTGGGAATTACCACCCCAAAGAGCACCTTTAAACAATCCAGATATAAAAAGGATTTACCAAACCACCCTGAGGAAGGAACATGTCAGTTTTAAACTAAGTCCCAACAAAGGTGATATTTACCATTTCAATGCCAAAAGTAGACATAGACAGTTAAATGGAAACAGAAAGGTGGTGTGATATGAGTAAAATAAGAAAGAGGATTCTTAAGGCAGAACTGGCACAGAAGAAGGGTAAGGAATAAAAAGATTATTAAGCTGAGCATCATTTATGATGATGGGAAAAGTCACACATGGATCAACAAGGGTCTCTTGCAGTGTGAGAATACATCCTCCAATCTACAACTTCCATTCAGATATGCTATGAATAATCAAGAGCTATCCATATGAACAACAATATTCATTAGGAATAATCAATGATAGAGAAAAACTATGCTTTGGAGTCTCTGCATGAATTTGTAATTGGATACCATGGTGTCCCTGAAAACATACAATTCAGTTGAGCTGTTTAAGTCACCTACCTAGAAACATTTTCAGTAAGCAAACAGGATCAATATTGAACTACAGAGAGAATGTGCACTATCAAGAGTAGGGACTTTCTAGATAAGCAAGGCCCACCAGTATTAAACACTACTCACCAGCAGTGAGGAGATGTACTTTACAACAAAGTAGAACATTCCTCTGTTCTAAGAATAGCTGGAAGCTGGTTCTAAGCAGTTGTCTGAAGAAGTTCCACCAAAAAAAGTAAAAATACAACCCATTTTAAAATTCTGCTAACATCCCTCTAGTATGAAAAATAAGAACCTATGAATTGAGTCCAATTGGAGTATAAATGGATATATGAACAGTAAAACCTGGGGAAAGAAGTGGAAAGCACTGTTTATTTCAGAACAATTGCTGGATAATATTAATACAGATTTTTTTTCACGCTTCTTAAGAACGATTCATGTATTCTTATCTACAAATCAGGATTTGAATAAGAAATTATGACCATTGACCACCTTTTTGTATTTAATGAAGATTGAGACAGGTTTTTGAAACTGACGGAAGAAAAATCTCTCTCCACAAACTGCCCTGGCATAGTACAAGATGCTAATTTCTACATGAAAAATACAGCAGACTCAGTCCAGGTCTCAATGGTTGGAAAAGACTATAATTAATCCTAGAAAGTACCTTCTAGAATTATACCAATAGTGAGGATGGAGATAGCATGGAAGCAATACATAGGAAGGAACTAAATATCACCCTTCCATGGTACCCACATACAGTTGAGAATATACACTCCCAATAACCAAATGAGTTCACTTACAATGCAAGACACAAAGACAGCTTCACTACCAAAATTAGCACTACTTGTAAGGAATTTTGATAAGATTTAAATTTAGATATGACAGTGATGATTTGGACCTAAAAGAAACATTATTAGCATGCACAAAAATTATTTAATCTTTTGTAAGTTCTAAAATATATCATTATGAAGCAATAAATCACTGCAAAGCAAAAGTATTCTGCAGTGTTTCAAAAAATACATTGTAATTATTTAAAAATTTATTGCATGTTGTGACAGCAAGAAATTACTAAGAAATAATAAACATTTTTGAAGCCTCTTTCTGAGTACTCTTGTTCTTTCTCCATTCTCTTACATAGTAGAATGTCACAGACACTTCCAATGCATTCACTGTTTCTACACATAAAAACTACTTTGAGAATATATACTGTGCCTAGTACTTGAATACAGAATAGCTGATACCAATGAAATCTCATGTCAATGTTGTTAGTATGCATTCTGGTTTATGCTTTACAGCTTATTAAAATTACTTTAGAATCTATGCCTGAAATTTCCAGGTGTTGTTTCTCCAATAAAGCCATAAAAACTGTTGGAAAAGGCAGTTCTAGCAACTTCCTAAGCAATATGTTGTCACAGTATTGTGTGAAAAGGAGAACACATGCTGAATTTTGCAGTTTCCCAATATTCTCCATGTAAGGTCTTACACAAAGATAAAACACACTGTGTCCCTCTTAAAATTATCCCTGCCTTTTAAGTTGAAGTAATCAACAAGAACTTTCATTTCTTTCCATAAAAATTGTTCTATAGCAAATGACCACGTGGGGGTAGTAGCGTGATGCAATGCTCAAGTGCAGCCCAGCAGCACACAGCAGTGCAAGCACCCAGGCTGGGTGAAGTAAGTGCATTTCTGGAGCAGGTTTTTGAGTCTTTATAGCATAAACACTTTAACTACAGAACGTACATATACGTGGACAACTGCAGCATAGCTGAAATCTCAAGTTGAAGTCAAAATCTGAATTTTTTGAGACTCAAGGAAGAAGTGTTATAAGTTATCCCTTCATTCTATACAGGTTTTGTTGTACAAAACCAGAACAGTCTCAAATTAACATTTACTGAGAACATACATAGAAGAGCTTTGGCAGTCATTTATTGAAAGTTGACATTTTCAATTGCTAAATTACAGAAGTGTAAAGATTTTTGCTCAGGCAAGTTGCTAAGTTATATGTGCAAAGAGGATGCTCAGGCTTTACTATTATTAAAAGACAAGTTACTTCCTATTTTTTTTAGTGTAAAATATGGTCAATCTTTTCTTCCCTTAGTTACATCAGTCAGTATCATAAATAACTCAAAAAAGCTGGTCTTGTGAAAGGCACTTGCCTTTTTTAAGGGAAGTATATAAATATTTATTAGATTTGTACTGTACAGAACGTAATAGAGGAGAAAACAGGTGAAAGTGGTTCCTTGCTGTATAAATACCTCTAAGCATGTAGAAGATACAGCTCAGCTAAGCAGTATAACAAACTGGTTGTGCCATATCTTTTGTCGTTATTCAGCCACATTAATTCAGACTTTCTGTTGTTTTACTCTCATGCATTCTATTTTTCATATATAATAGAATATATTTCAAATATTAATTATTTTTACACATATAGGGGTCCCAAATGCATTTGATAGCACTGTTATACAGTCAGAGCTTGCCAAGAGAATACAGCCAGGACAAGAAAGGAGTCTTGAAGTTGCCAAGCCAAGCTGAACTATAGCCCACTGACTTGTTCCTCCCCAACCATTTTTCCCCTCAGTGCTTTCGCAAGTAAAATGCTACCAAGTCAAACTCCTGCCTTCCTACAATCTGTGAACAGCACTAAAACTGAAAGAAGTATTGTTAAAGGCTTGCCCAGACCTGAAAGTTGGTGCCCATTATGGGAGCGTTTGACACAAAAGCGTAACAGCCGAGCAGTAACCCAATGTGCAGTCTCTCTTACCCTCAAGCAAAAGCATCACATTCCTGTTTGCCTTAATCCCCAGCTAACAAACTTCTTTGCTGTCAGGATGATTCATTAAGTCAACACTGGAAGAATAAAAAAGCTCAGAATGGTGCAAGGTATCTCATGACAAAAAACGATGGAGCAGACAAATGAGGGTAGCAGCAGCAGTTATCAACAAAATTCAAGAGAACGAAACTTACTTGCCACACTAACTCTCTGAAAAAGGAGAGGCTTATAATCAGGAATTTCAACTGCCTGGTTAAATACCATGTTATCTCACTTTATCTGAATAGTTTTGGCTTTTTTAATAATAAAATATTAATTAATATTAAATAATATAATATTATCATTTAGCACCTAATTTGTTAAATTAATACCCTTCCCTTAAGCCAGATGAGGCTGAGCAGCTTGTTCTGGCACAAATAACATGATAACTAAAATGACAGTGCTAAACATTATCAAAGGGGATTAGAAAAGCTATTCATGTTTTTAATTTGTTTGCTAATTATTTTAGAAAACAGTTGCTTTAATTGTAAAACAAGGCAAGGAGACAATTCTTTCCCTTATAAAACTCTCCACGGTACAGCAGAGAAAGACATTGCAAAACAGTAATAAAACAGGAAAATGCAACTTAGAGAAACTAGAGAGTGTTTTAAGAACAAGATTCAAAAATTTCTTATGATTTTTTTAAGTACTTCTGCCCTTTCATTTGCAACAGTGAAAGCTTGCAAGCAAAGGTGAGAGGAATAGCATATTTTTAGGTTGAGCTGCTGATATGTAGAAAACTTCACTGACTTGCGTAAGGTCACAGTGAGTAAGCACCAACAGAACAGTGGATCGAAATCCTAATCCCATTCTCAAACTACTGAATTGACTCACTTCCCACATCCAGTTACTCTACTTGTATTTTATGCAATAACCCACTCAAATCATGAAGCTGCTTCTGTAAGTGGAATTTTTCATGTTACAGCCCACTCTTGTAAATCAACCAAGGAGACATTTCATTACTTTTTAACGAACTTCTGTGATCTCACTTCCCATGTCATATTGGATATCCTTGCTTAATGATAGATAAATGAGTCAAGTTGGGCATTCCTGATGACTGATATGAAATAGTTTTAATGCATCTCCTTAGGAATATATTTCTACGAAAAAAGACACTAATCACAAAATGCACAAGCTAAAACATAGATATCATTACATCTGTAAATCAATACACAACATTGTTCAGGAATCATCTGTTCTGCCTCAGGGAACAAAAAGAACAGATTTTTTTTTTCCATACAAAATGACCATTTTGAATCTCAGAAGAACCCATAACTCATAACTGATGCCACAGATCCTGTTTGATCTCCCAACTTCATGAGCGGTCTCTTGCAAAAAAAAAAAAAAAAAAAGGCACTTAAGAAGTTCAGGAAAAAAAAAAAAACACCTTAGCCTGAATCTGATCACTGAAAGCTCCAGTGTTGCCTGCTGAAAGCAGGGTAGTGTCTTACTCTGCCTCCAGCTGTTATAAACAACTCAGACCAAGAGACTACACAAATGCCAAGGTCTTTACTTCTACACTATATCTAAATCTGTCAACCTTCATGCTTCAAACCTCACTGAGAGTGGTAAGAGTTGCCTCCCCGGGGTGTCATAAATACAGCAAAGCCATCCCTGCACAGCAGAAGCCATGCAGGTCTTAGGGCTGGGAGAAGGCAATTCCCTTTGCTTGGTAACCAAGGTAACCAAGGACATGTCCAGCCAGATCATGAAAGAACCCAAAACTTGACTCTTAAGGGCACTAGGGAGTCATATAGCCTTTTCTGGCATTGCCTTAAATGCAGGAATATCCCAGCCTTGCTTCAATTACAAAATTCTCTTTCATGTCTTCACTCACAAATGAACCAAATGGAAGGGACAAAGTACTCAGTTGTTAATATATTTAACTGCTGCATGTGGGAAACAGTTGAATTTCTTATCTTGCTGTTGCAATTTCCTCATACCTCCCAAGGCTACAGCAGAACAGACTATCAGTCACATTATGAGAAGTAGGAAAGATGTGAAATTCTGCCTGGAAATAGTCACACAAAGGCATCTTAAGCCGTATTTACATTGCTAGAGCAAAATTCAGAGGCATGATACACCTAGTTGTGCTAAGCACTCTGGAGACTACAAAATGGTCAGTGTACTGTTTAAAGAACATCCTCATGAGTGTGAAGGCCTCTTAAAGTACCTGCAAGACTATAATAAAATAATTAATAGATATACTTATGTACTTTAAAATATTTAAAACAAAGCTAGTATGTGAGGAAATTAATTTTTTTAAAACCAAGGAAAGGTAAAGATCAAAAAATTCAGAACAATAGAGAACAGGCAGTGGTTATGGGGCCACATCACCTCTTCACTCTTCTAAAGATACCAGCGTGAAACTTTCTGTTACCAATTGCTCAAGAGCTGAAAATTAGCTGCCAGTTGGGAGCACATGAGGGCTGTGAACTCATAGGTGCTATAGCAGAAAACACTCAAAACCCAGAAGAAAGAAAAGAAACAGAAGAAAAATCTACTGACAACTTCCCCCAAGGTTTTTAAAATAGCACTTTTAAAACCACTCAACTTTAGTTGCACTGGAAAGAGGTAGAGCTGTAATGACAGGTGCCTGTATGACAACAGATTTTCATAGATGCTGTGAAAGTCACACATACACTAGCAAACTCAATTTTTGCCAGCATAAGCTACATCAGTTGTCTGAAGAATTATAAACTGTACTAGGAAATAATTTCAACAAATTGTACTAGAAAGCTTTTGGTGGTTTTTGATAGTTTGTTTAGGTTCCTGATGAAAACGTTAATCACACTCTGATTCCTTCCTCACAATGACGGAAGTTTCTCTTGGGTTTCACAGATCTCAAACCCCAGTGCAGATGAGCAGAAACTGGCTGAAGAATTCCCTAAGAACACTCAGCTAGCCCTAATCCTTCCCTTGAAGGAATCAAGTCCAAAATGGCTTTTTAACAATCAAATGTGACAAATTAAAGTCAAATCGATGGCAAAGAATTATGAGACTTTATACTCCATTCACTTGATAATTATAAATAGCCAGAATGGTTTCAGTTATAAATAGCCTGAAATGGTTTCAATTAGTTTGAGGCATTTTATCCAGTATCCAATTTAAAGACCTTTACGTTCCATTTCCAGGAGAACAACTCTGATATCAACTGTCCACGAATCTTTAAGAAATGCAATGCATTTTATGTGAGAACATTGAAATAAGCCCCATAAAATGCTAGTGCAGACTGTACTCTTCCACAAAATATACTTCTGAATTTAAGACTATGTTATTTAATATAGTGGTAAAAGCAATCCTCAGAAATAATATGCCTGTTTTCAAAAGTAAACAGACTCAGAGCACCGAGTACCCTGGTCCAGCAAACTGAGCACTGATGTGATTATACTATTCATTGGTTGGGCAGTCACGATCTTGAAACAAGTCTGAAAAACTTAGGCATTTCCAATTATGTATCTGGGTGTACAGAAATGTTGGGTTTTTTCTTATGAAAACAACTATTGGAATCAACTTTCCAAAATCAAAACCCCTCCCTACTGATTCATTTAGTAATCCTGGAATGCCTTTAACATCTTCCAGCACCCGTGTTTCCCATGACATGTATTGTAGACGCTGTGGAGAAGACAATGCCTCCACCATCAGAGAAGACAGGGAAGTCATTATTTAGCCGTTGTACACAGCCTTTGATCTCCTTGTGTTTTACAGTGTGCCAGGTTATTTTCAATGCATCCTGCAATGGATATAAACCAAATTATCATAACTCAGACAGAAAGCACTACTTTTTGCTTATTAGAAGACCCAGCTTTATAGTCATGATCTCCAAAAGCAGATGTATTACTTTTACACCTCTTTCTGTATTTTTCTAACACAGAACACCACCGTGTATTTAAAAAGGAATGCTATAACACCCCCAGTTTACCAAAATAAATGATTTTTCATTGCTGGTTCAAAACATTTTAGGTTCAATTGTTCTAAAAAAGGGACTACTCATACCACAAGAAAATCATTTTTGACAAAGTCTAATGGAAGATAAATTTTGTAATCAAAAAAGTATCTGAAAACATTATGAGAAGTGTGTGGGGTTTGTAACAGAAACATCATAGTTTCAGAAGAAGTAGAGGTGTGATACAGCCATCAATGTGTAATTTTAGTTCTAGTTAGTGCATAGTTTCCATATTCTGGGGCATCAAACGACACAGGGGTTTGTGCAATTTTTCTGCTCTTGTTTCTCAGTTACCCCAATTACGTAGACTCCTGCAGTAGTTAATAAAAGCCTTCAAACATGTAGAGAACGGGGTTTTTTCCACTGATGTGTCATGTGTCTAACTGTTGAATAAAAAAGTCAATATATTCTATTTACTGCCATCAGAAATTTGCATCTCTATCTACAGAGTAAAATTAGGGGTTCGACAGCTGCTTTGCTAAATCACTTCCCCCATTTCTGTCTGATCCACAGGAGAGCTAGATCTACCTTTCACAGCTGAAAGAATATATTCCTAGGTTATCCATCCTCCCACTCTTCAAAAGGAACGCTGATTCCAAGAGAAGGGCAGAAGACAACTCCAAGTACATGCAAGAGGGGTCTTGCAGAGGACCTTGCATGAAGTTTGCTGAAAGTATTACAGCAAAGACAAGAACAGGATTGAACTACATTTGAAGAATTAGCACTTCCTCAAATTGCCACATTACTTGTAATGAAATACGTGGAACAGCAGGTACCTAAACCTGCTTCTGCAAATTTCATGAAACTATGTGCCTATGGCACTACAGGAACCTAAAGACAGATATTTTAGGTACCTATAAATGAAAGTCATATCGCAATGCAAAAGACACTAAATAACCTGATTCACTGAGCCTTCTCTCATTGCCTTAGAAAACAGAAATATAGATGCAAGTAGTTCCTCTCCTCATGCAAAAACTAACACAGAACCACTCCCTGCTTTACAAACATTTTTTTTCTGATTAGTTCAGCCAGAGCACACCCAAACTGCAGCCACGCTCTCCCCGGCAGCATGACCTCTCACAACCTTCCTGGTAGGCTTATGCAACCAGGAAACCAATAGCAATTCTGTGTAACTTGGCTAATTTCAACCCATCAGGCCATTTTAAATTAAAAACAAATAACCAACCCCTAATTTAGAATCAGCAAGAAAAAATTATTTGGAAAATGAGTATACCAAAGCACACTGAAAATTCTGAACGCTCTAACACTTCTTCCTATTTTTGTTTCAAAAACACAAAAGTGCTTCACTCTAGTTAATTGCTCCTTTCCAGTTGTGAATTAGAGCATATTAGAATTCAATAACCTTTTAAAAACTGGAAAAGTTTGGATGATATGTGTGCATTTCTGCCACAATTTCGAATGAAATTTTCACCCCATGCTTGCAGCAATCAGATGCTTTATGACACATTATTACTTCAATAGATCTTCAGAAATTGTATTAAACTGTTTTTACTTCAACTCAACAATATCCTTCATCAGAAGACCGTTTAAAAATTAATGTAACAAAAGCTTCCTAAGGAAATGCAGCCTTTTTTGAACATTTACATCCAGACTAAAAGTAAAATTCACAGATGGTAAACATAGAAAATAGTTTACAGTGCTGCTGAACTCTGGAAAAAGAAGTGTTCCTATGGACATGTGAGTGTGAGCTGGTGACCACAAGTAATATGCCTAATGCTTACAAAAATCCACTGTGTTGCAAGTGTGTATATCTGCACACAGCAAAGCCACATCTCCTCTCTAAGTGACATTGGGAGACCAGATGGAGTTTTTTTTTCCACAACAAAAGAATATCTTCTCCTTATTGCACCTGTCTTCATCTGAGATCAGTAGGTTCAAACTTCTCAACAAAAAAATCCCAAGTGTCAATGGGGACAAAAATCACCACCTGTAGACAACTTCACGGGAAGTTTGCGGAACTGTGCAAACTAATGCAAACTGTGCAAAACTAATCCTGGAAATTAGAAGTTGTGGACAATTTCATGGCAAGTTTAAGGAACTGCACACCACATATAAAAGCAGGGAAATTCTGGTTTTGGGAGGGGATGAGAGGAAAATCAGAGCAAGAACATTCCTTATGTATCATGCATATTGATCCCTCTTCAAAATAGGTAGATGAACTGGAGAGGATAGGGTGTTTTCTGCACCGCGTAAGAGGGGGAGCATGAAAAGAAAAAGAAAGGCCATCATCTCATTGATTCCACCTAACTGATCTTACACAGGAAGAGATAAGATCTCTGGCAAACAGCTAAATTTTACTACATTTTGCTAAAAATAGCAGCTCATCTGAAGCACTGGACAACTGAAAATGAAAATATACCGTTCTTTTAAGTGGAGGTGATTGCAGTGTGATTTATTTTCTGTCTCCATCTCCATCAAGTCACACTGCCAAGTTACATAATTCAGTATTTTAAAACTCTGATAAAATGTCTTTAAAATATAATAGGGTGGTACAACTTCCATTAAAATCAGCAGAACTACAGCTGAAAGTTTAGGGGGGAAAAAAAGCCCATTAAAAGTTTTGCCTCTTCAACTTCATTCATCATCGCTTCAAATAGAACAGTCAATGGTGGATGCCTGGAGCCGAAACAAATACACAGTCTCCAAAAGGCTCATTTTTATCACAACTCAATGATTTACTTTAGAAAGAGTAATTAACATTATTTCTTTTGGCGTTAAGAAAAAGCTTTCACTTTTGCCATCATTTTTAGTCTACTCTTATTTTCTCACATAGCTAAAAACGATTCAGAAAAAATTCTAAAGTTTATATACTGAATTATCAAATAATAACAAAACTGAAACTTCTTTACATACATACAAAGTAACTGTTTGAAGAATGACTCTAAAGCACTACTACTCACTGCTTTACTGTTACTTTAGTACTCAAGAGACAAATAGAAATGCCTGGCTGGTCCCCTGATTGCTCTCTACTCCCACTCAGGCTTTGTAAGATAAAACCTATGTCATAAACCTGTTCATAAGCAAGGATAATGTCAAACTGACCTTAGATTCATTGCATCTGAATTTATCAAGCACCTATTTTTGTCATGACCACATTTATAATAAGCATAGCAGGTTATGGGAGGATAATACAGCAGGGGAAAAAGGAAAAATAAATCAATGCACTAAACAGATACACATTAATATAGGTAGCCACTGGAAGAGAGGCCAGCCTGCTCGGAGCTTTCAGTTCAAGCTGCAACTTCAAAGTTACTAAAAATAATGTTTTCCTTTGGAAAAATTGATTTTCATTTACAAGGCAGTCATTGAGCTTTGCATCAATCCAATTATTTCTCTTCAAAGTACTGAAAAACAATAATTATTTGGAAACAGATAGGAAGCTAGGCAATTTGTGTTTAATATAGTAAAATAATTGCAAATAAAATATATAATTTATCAAAATTTACATGATCTATATTCAGCTTCTTGTCAGGTTGTAAGGTTTCGTTCAAGCAAAAAAAAAAATTCCAAATAGTTTTCAAAGATTTTCACAAGTAAAGCCTGGCAAATAAAGCATTATATTCACAACCATGCACAGTGACTTAGTAAAATTAATTACTTTCCTTTTTAACCCATTAATAATCTGGTTTTCATTCTGGAGAAAACCCAGAGTTTCATCTTCCTATATGCTGCAACATTAAACCAAGAAAATTGCCAGTGGCAAAATAAACATCATAATGCTTCATGTAAGGTTTCCAAGATTCTGGTGGGAGCTCTGTAGAGAAGTATTTCTGTACTCCGGGTTACGACATTCTGTTATTTAAATATTAATAAAACAGTGATGTAAACCACATTAGAAAAGAAAACAAATCTTTTCAATTAAGTTTATTTTTAGAACAAGTCCTAGGATTCCGAATACAGCAGCATTTTCTGAACACAGTGTTTTTCCCTTAAGATTTCTCGCTGGCAAGATTCCATAACCTACTGGGTTCAGTGGTGGGAGGTGAACTTTTGTAGAGAGAACAGGCACCTCAGAACACTTCTAAATGGCCAGCCAACACATTCAATAGCTGCTATAGATGTTTAACACAATTAAAATTGCAATCAAAAGTAAATTTCTAATTTTTTTTCATGGCATGAAACACCAAGTTATAAGGAGTACTTTCAAGAGTGTTTATTAAGTTAACCTCTGAGGTATACAACAAAAAATATTAGCTCACAGTACAAGAAAATTGGGGCTAAGCAGTGCTATATCAAACCTAATTTATTCAGGCGACATGTAATCTGGCCTCAACCAGATTGTATTATCACACCTCTGCATGGAAAAAAAAATTAAAAAATCAAAAGCTGTTATTTTTAGGGGAAAAAATATTTCTTTAAGGTTTCTGGATAATAGCCAACAGCACAGGGCTATGTCAAGATGATGGAATAACTCAACCTTACATCTCCGAGCACCATGGTCACAGGAAACAGAGGCCAAGGCTAAAATGTGACCCTTTGTGGGAGGATTTAGTTAAGCTCTGACTTTAAGTGGAGCAATTTCTTTCTCATTAAAAAAAAAAAAAAGCCAAAACAAAACAAATCAAAACATCAGTAGTGCACAGGTCATACTACGTTTGTGTAGTATCCATAAAATATCCACTCCCATTCTCTGTCACACTTCCACAAGGGGGACAATATGCATGTCACATGCCAATATTCCCTCGAGTGATCAGTCAGAAATGAGACAAAGCTTCGAACTTTGTTACTCAAGAAGAGCAAACGTCACCAAGAAAACACCCCTCTGCCCCCAGTCGAGTGGCAAAGACTCTACTGTACATTTCTTAGAAGCAGGATTTTTTCATTCCCACGAAAACACCCACTGCTGATGGACAGCTGGCATTTTAACAGCTGCATTAGTAATGCTTAAAGCTTAATAGCAAGCTTTTCAACAGAGGACCTGGAAGTGTTTGCTTATATGCATTTACAAATTCAATTAACACGGGACACAGGGAGCAAGAACCCCCCCTGCACAGTCAGGAGAAAGACCAGAGTTCATGACTAGAGTAGGGTTAAAGATGAAGGCTGGCAGGCAAGAGCCAAAGGCAGCTGACAAAACCTCCACTTCTCCACTTTACAAAATCCATTCCTCCTCTGTAGCCATGTCACTCCCAGTGCCCCGTTAACTGAAGGTGCATGCGCGGGTAAGCACGAACAGAACGTGGCTCCATAAAGGGAATCATAAATACTATGCTCCCAAAGAATGCACAGCATGTGTAAATACTCCAAAACAAAAACTGTCTGTCACTAGTGATACACAGAGATTTCCTACTGGGCAAAATTCTGACACTGCTAAGAGTCAAACAGGAAAAATGCCAAAGGTAAAATGAAAAAAGGTAAAATTAAAAAAAGAAAATTAATCTCCCCCTTAAATCCCTAAGTACATCTCAAGTCTGTTTAATGGTCATGATTCACATAATCACATTTCTGATTACACTGATATGCCAAAGTTTCCATTTTCAAGTGATAAACTAGAGAAGTTATTGGTTCCTCTTACTCTGTCCTGGAAAATCCAAGGATGAAAAAAGGTACAACAGGACCTATTGGAAAAATTCAGTGTTTAATATGGACCTTCTATTTTTCTGGTTGTACCAACAAAAGTGAGGATGGCAAAAAAGGAGTTGAATTTTTGACCCAAATTACTTCAATAAAGAAATATACAGAAAAAAAGTCATATTTTAAATATGACAAAACAGAACAAACAATCACAGCTTAACAATCAGGCACATCACTGAGGACATTTCTTCCAGAAATTCTAGTTGTTCCATACAGACATATCTGGAAACATTAATTCAGTGAATAGCCACAGCATTTGACAAGAATCACAATTCCATTCAGCAAAGACAGAAGATGGGTATAAATGTCAAAAATAATCATAAGAAAAGCTAGCTTTTCCTCATTAGAAACTACGTATTAGCAGCATTATACAGGCTACATAACTTGCATGCATATATCTCTCTAAGGGGGAGGAAAATAGCAACAGGCACGATACTGGTCTGGAAGGTAAGTGAACAGCTAAAAAACATGGGGACATAGAAGACAGGAGAATTAATAACATCTCAAAAAAAGGCCCTAAGGCAAAAGCAGTGTTCATACAATCACACCACTGACAGTCCAAGCCTAGAACACACATTTAGATAAACCTCATGCACATATGCTTCCTAAACATGAAACATTTGAGTAAAACTGCTTTCAGCCATGAACGTAACTTCAAGACATCCTTGTAACAATTTTCCATGTAGTAAAATCACAGACAACGTAACCTAGAGAACCTGAATGTTATACAAGATTTCTACCTACACATAACAGCCTGAACAAATATGTTATCAAAATTAAAATAAATAATACAGAAGGATGCAAATGTCTGCACTTCCACCCATCCCAATGATGTCTGATTGTTCATCACAGCACAACAGCAATTAATGGGGACAAGCAAAATTAAGGGCTTCCTGACAAATTAGGGAACCACACTGGAGGCTATGTTCCAAAGTTATTTGTTTATTGCATTCTTCTAAAATGCTTTATGCTTCTACAGAAGCATAAGAGGTAAAAGAATAGACTTCTGCAGTCATTGAAAATGTACCTGCTACTTTAACATATCTCTAAGTACCACAACTGATGCAGGTACTGTTTTTACATTTTTGAAAGTACAACCACACCAATCAGCACTGAAGACAAATAAGGAGCACATCCTTATGGCTTTCAAATTCTCTTACCCTGTGTACCAAACACTTCTAAAATCTATGTTCATTAAAACACATTGTCCAACTCAAGTTTTAAGAAGTATCTCCCCCTCTGCTCTCCTCATGTCCACCAAGCATGAAGGGGGCAAAACTTTCTCACAGACACTTTGCCTTTGGCTAAAAAAGTACCCAAAAAAGTGAAAGATTTTCTCCCAAGAAAATCGAAACCAAACCAGAGCATCGTCCTGGCAGCTGACAAATACCCTCCATAGACATTTCAGGTGATGGAATAAGAAACCAATTTTTCTGGCTTGGGACAAAATCAGTTCCATTTAAGGTCCCAAACCATGACTGAATAAAACTCCTCACCACCTGGTTCTTCGGACTCCTCAGCTTCCAAATAGTAAAGTACTGCACAGAAGGCTGAAGCTCTGATTCTACAAGTGCCCACATTGGGCCACGTCTGCCTGGTCCAGATGCACGCACCAGAAACAGGCTTGGAATTCCCATAATATACCAGAAGTGTCTGATCTGGCAGGTGTTGTCAGCATAAAATATGCACAAAAATATGCACAAAACCTACAATCAGACCCCCAGGAAAGCACAGAAGAGCCACCACAATCACTTATATTGAGGAACACATGGAAGCATTGATGACCCAGTAGGTCACCGTTTAATGTGTTGTCCCATGATGGAAGAAACCCATGATTGCACTCCATTCTCCAGCTGCAGGGGCCCCAAAGCTGCATGTCCCTTTTGAAGGGAGGAACTTCACTAGAAACTGTTTAGTCAAGAAGCAACTGCCTACAGCAAAGCTGAAGGTGCACCACTTGGCAAAAAATACTCAGCAATGTCCAAAGGGCTTCTGAAAAATCAGCATGACTCCATGAGTCAACAGACACTTTCCCAGAAAGCATTCTATCCAAAAAAGCACACAGTTTTACTTCCAAAATAAAATAAAAATACAGTTTTATAGATGTATGTAGACGACAAAACCTTGTGAATTAGCAGACCAGCTTTACATCTGTACTTTTTGAGGTTCCTGTCACTATTGTTTCTACACTGTCAACATGCCACTTACCTTAAAATAACCACCAGTACCCAAAAATAACTTAGCTTTGAATGTGCAATGCTATATTTGACACTCATTCGTGAATTAATAATCTGGTTTTAGCACATGAACTTATGACTCCTCAAGTGTCTTTTAATCTCTACAAGTCTTTTGGGTGCTGAAATTTTTCTTTATTTAAAATGAGCTACGGCAAAAAACCCCTTTTACCAGTTTAACACTCTTGTATCTAGCCTGCAGACAATCCCAAATAGATTCTTCCCTGAGTAACTGAGCTATTTAATGCCAATGAGAGGATTAAGTCTGTTTAAGGCACAACAAAAGCACATGACACCCTGTGTTATACATCCGGATACTACTGTCATGAACAGGGAAGCAATTCTAAGTATAGCTGCCAAATTCCTCTTTTTTTCCAGCAGGAACTCCTAACTGGAAACACAGCTTCTTCCTTTTCTGCACTGATACAGCACTCCCAAAGGCAGACACAGCAATCTGTTATGCCCAGATGTTATTCAAGGTCCTCTCCAAGTCAACAGCAAAAATTCCTTTGTTTTTGATGGGAGGAGGAAGGCTGGGTTCCCAAAGAATTCACAGTTCAGCTTCCCTTTTAAGTGCCTTTTCATCCCAGGACATACAGAGCTATTCACAGCATCCTATCTCATCTTTCCACATTCCTATTCTCAGCTCAAGTGTATGAACAGAAGAATCTCCATTTCTGCATATCCCACTTAGATGCAAATCTGGGAGCACTCCAGTACTTCATGTTAACTCAGACACACATGAAGAATTAACCATCTGTGTAACTCCATCTGTTGCCTACTGTACTTTAGACTAGTCCAGAACAGCTTATCACATCTCACTTTCTTGTGACCTAAACTCAGAATGCTGGGGGTTTTGTTACAAAAAACAATGCAACAGGCTAAAATCACACGGTTTTCTGGGTTAGGAACAGCTGTTTCAGACAATGTTGCAAACATTTTCTTTGGCAAATTACTGGTTGGCAAATCATGTTTGTTAAATTGTTTGTAGTCTGCAAGAACCAAATAAAAAGGAAGTTTCACACACTAGACAAATAAAGAAATGTAAAAGTAATTGCATTTCAAAAAAGCTCTTCTGTTTTCATTCTTTCTTTAAATAGAGATGGAGACAATAGACCTACTACACTGCATATTTAATAGCAGCTTACATGTATAAACCCTTAAGAATAAAAATAATATCTTTCTTCTGAAATATGTTTATCAAACTTTCTTCTAAATGACAATCAACCCAGACCAAAATGTCAATCACAAATAATTAGGAAACAAAATTACTACTATGTTTTTATTTCATTAACATTTCTGTCAGTAATACCATTTAGGACTATGGCCTCTTAGCTTTCACTTGTGTTGTAGATAATAAAATGCTCATATATGTACATAAAAGTTATTCTCAGTAGAATCAGATCTGATTGAAGAATATAAGCAAGAACACAACAACTCAAAAGTTGTTATTCTATGGGATTTCGTCTTAAGGAACAAAAATTTCAAAAAGAGACTGTGCAAATAATTTCTATATTCTGCACTTGTTTTCCTTAGCTTGTCTTCATCACAATATTTCTAAAAATAACACCTCACATCTCTTTCAAATGCTCACATGTACAACTGTGTTTGAGCCAATTTAGTGGCTTCAGTGGTTCTTTGATAATGTCACCTCACAAAAGAGGAACCTGAAACAGAGTGGATGGAAACCTTTTATACACTGCCCAATCTTATGTCAAAACTGAAAGTAAATTAATGACTACAGACTTCTTATGGAGCATGAATAGTACTGAAAAATTATGAATTTTACAGAACTGTGTAAGAAGCCTGTAAAGACCAGTGTGGCAAAGGCACAACTTGTGATTTGGGAACAGGAACTCAGGTCCCATCTGCTATAGGCTTCTTAATGATTGCATTAAGTAACTTTTCACTTCTCTTTTATACCTTCATTTCAGAGTTAAAAATAGCAAAAATACTTTTTTATTCACAGAACAGGGGAAAGATAAATTTAGTTATTTTGATGATTCATTCAGATACAATAGCCACGGGAGACATTCTAATATCCAGAATGTAAGACAGGCAGATGTTATTGGCAGAAGCTTCAAATAAATTCTATGCAACATAAATATATACTGCAGTCTACTGAATGTTTAGAAGGGAACTATCTATTTTTTTAAAGAGCACTCACATCAGATGAGAAATGAAAAGGTTGCATGGCATGACAAATTTAACACAGCACTAAATAGTATCTTATCCTATTAAATATTTTCATGTGATCTTCCTAAATAATTTAAGCAAGTTGTTTTATACTTTTGTGTTCTGGAAATCAGTTCAGTGCTGCACACATGGCAACAGCTTCTTAATTTACTACACAGCCTACCCATGAGGGAGCATTGCTATACTTTACACAAGGGAGAAAGTATAACTGTAATCAGAGACTTTCAAGAGTACAATACACAATCTAGTTCTAAATATACAACCTTTCTGTTAGTGTTTAAAAAATTTTACACAAAGCAGACAATTTTCATCTGAACTGTTTAGATAAAGAGCACAATTTTAGCTGCAGGACCCCCAGAAAGAGTATTTTGAGACTGTTTAGATTAATACCTGCAAAGTTGTTCAAATCAAAACAGAAATTAAGAATTATAACAAGTACAGACAATCTAACATAAGTAATATACAGAACAAAGCTCAGATAGACAGAACTTCAGCATTTGAATTCAAAGCAAAGCAGCAAATCAAGTACCTGATTTAGGGATGTTCCCAGTAGTACTTACATCTTAAATTAAAGGATTATCTACATGTCAAAAGTGCAATCACTCAAGTTAACCTGCAACACATTCATCTGAATTTACAGGGTTTTTACTATGAAATATTTTTACTTTTACACGTTGTTATAATGATTTTGAAAGTGTATTTTGGCACAGAAGCACCTTCACCAACAACTTCAGTTAAGCAAATATTTATGTCTAACTGTCCTAAAGAAATGATTGGTTATTTGTCAAGTCCTCCAACTATTAGGCTTGATGTTTTTCTGACTAGCTGGAGAGCCCAGCTTTTTACTTGAATATTATAAAAGCTAAAGAATTTATGCATTTTATTACCTCACAATGCAACCAACATTAGCTTGAACTCTCCATAAGAGAGGAATGAGAATGTAGGGGAAACAGCCCTGCAAACACACCCAGGTCAGTGAAGAAGCAGAGGGAGGAGGTGCTCCAGGCACTGGAGCTGAGATTCCTCTGCAGTCTGCGGTGCAGCCCATGGGGAGGCAGCTGTGTCCCTGCAGCCCATGGGGGTCCCAGGGGGTGCAGCGATCCACCTGCAGTCTACAGAGGATCCCACACCAGAGCAGGTGGATGCCTTGAGATCCAATGAGAAACCCATGCTGGTGCAGCCTTCAGGCAGGACGGGGGGCCTCATGGAGAGAGGAGCCCATGCTGGAGCAGGTTTGCGGGCAGCATTTGTGACCACATGGGAGACCTATGCTGGAGCAGTCTCTTCCTAGAAGACTGCCTCCTGTGGAAGAGACCCAAGCTGGAGCAGTTCTGAAGAACTCTGTAAATCTCACATCAAGCTTTCTAACATTGTACAATGCACACACCAGCATAGGCAGTGTTGCCAATAAGGCTTCACACACAAACAAAGCAAGATGTTTCCTGGCAAGTGATCCTAAGAAAGAGTCCCTTTGGCTCTCAAAACGTTCATTAAACAGCTCATTATGCTACCCATCTTTCCCAATATCCACAGGCTTGGATTCCTTGCTCTCAGAAAAATCTTAACAAAACAGAAAAAAAAAAAAAAAAAAAAAGCCCAGAAGGCATACAGAAAAAGGCAGATTAGACTGTGCTATCAAATACCTTAGTTCACTTTTCAATTTTGCAAATGCACATTCCATTCTAATTCCTCAACTGAGCTGCAGCACCTTTATCCCACCCATGTGTCCTCACCAAAAGGCTACAGAAGCATAATTTTGTCACTACAAAGGAAACTTAAACCATTCAAAAATTTCACCTTGAGATTCCTTCCCAGGAAAAGACATGCTGATGGTGCCAACAGAATTGGAAAGCTCAGCTTTAATATCCTAACAGTTAAACTTTCCGTATGGCATTCTGGCTTGTGACCAGGAAGAAAAGTATCCTTTGATAACAATGCAGACTTCCTCAATACAGTAACTCTGAATTTCCACCTACCAACATTAACCAGGTCAGCTATTCATCAGAAGCACACGGAAAGTAAATTAGACATGTCAAGGTGAAAAGTTTCGTGTTCCTTGTCTGTCTCAAACCACTAATGGGTAGCCTGTTTCTGTATTTCTAAGGCACAACCAGGTTTCTGGGAAAGTGTTTCTTGTGTCTGTGAAAATCATCTCACATTTTCAGGACTACCTACTCACTAAGAGTAGAACTCCAAAGCAGTATCCACTGATGAACTGCAAGTTTTCTGCCAGTCCCCTGCTGCGCTGGTTCTGAGTGCACAAGTCTCACAGAAGCCCCGTTAAAATCAGCACTGAGGAGATTAATTTCTGGCAACTTTTCAGCCCTGATGGCTTTTTACCCACTCTAGGTTCTTCCTCTACCAGCCAACATATGCTACATTGATGTCTTCAGCATAGATTGGAATTTTTAAAAGGTGAAGTTTCATGTAAAGTGCAAAGTAAACCCTAATTTGGATTTTGCCAAGGATGTATACTAGTTTCAAACACATACATTCTCTTCAGACCAGGAATTTTACTAAGATAAAATACACTGTAATGAACCAAATTTAAACTGAATTGAGCACAGAATAGCTCAAGTTCAACTATACTGTTTTGGAATGCTGTTTTGTATTAATCTTCACAAGTTGTCTACAACTCCAGACATTGGGACTTAAGACATCTGTGATTTTTTTTTTCTTTTTTTTTTTTTTTTTTTTTTTTTTTTTTTTTTTTTTTTTTTTATTGGAGTCCAAAAGCAAAAAAAATTGAGGGTCAGATTTACTGAAGTTGTATTGAAAAAAAAATTACGGGACATGGGATAGTGATTATAAATTACAAAAGGGTAGATTTAGATTAGAAATAAAGAAGGTATTTTTTACAATGAGGGTGATTAGACAGTACCACAGGTTTTCCAGAGGAGATGTGGATGTCCCATCCCTGTAAGCGCTCAAGGTCAGGTTGGATGGGACTTTGAGCAATGTGCTCTAGTGAGAGATGTCCCTGCTTTTTGCAGGGCAGTTGGAACTAGGTAATCTTTAGAAGGTCCTTTCCAATTCAAACCAAATCACTCTGTGGCTCTACAATTCTCCTCAATCTGGTTCAAAACATAACTAACTTGACACATGGAAGGTACAGACTACATACAGAGAGATGAAGAGATCAATCAGAGTGAGAAAGGAAAGGTAAAATGATTGCATTTGAAAACCCATTCCAAAGGTCCCCAAGAAATTTTTTGTAACATGTTTCTGGATTCACTGGTTGTTTCAAAGACTGAGGAAAGGAGGGGTAAGTCCAAAATTGATGTTTTCCTCTTAAAAGCACTGACAAATTTTCTTCAAAGTCAAGTAGAAAGTTGAGCTACTTTTCAACAAAATAGATTCCATAGAACAAAACATTAATGAAAATAACAAAGATTGTTTGCCATTAGCTGGCCGATCTAAAATATCATAAAAATTGATCAACTCAAGAAGGAGTGACAAAACTTCTTTGCATACTACATCTTTATCAAAACACAAGGCTAATTTGCATTTGGACCATGGAGTATGGACTGGACATCACCACCTTTCTTACATACTCTAGACTGTCACATGAAATGTTTCAAGCATTGTACATCCACCACATTAATGCTGAATACAAAACAGGATGTGGCTATGTGGTGAAGTTTTCATGTTGTAGACCAGGCAGAGTCATCCCAGATCTACAAAAAAGGCATAACAACCTTCCAGAATTCACATAGCACCCAGCTAGACAGGGATCAATTCTGTGTTGTGATCCATTTCTGGCCACCACTCTTAATATGGCAAGGGTCTTTACATTCTTTCAGAGGTTTTTTCCCATTGTACAAGTTTTGATACAAAGACACGAGCACAAAATTGGCACAAAACCTTCACAGATTCTGGATGCCCAAAGAGAGCCATCACAGTGAGTGATGTCTCAGAAGAAATCAAGCCCCTGTGAAGTGCAGCAAATTGAGTACTGATCCACGAAAGAGAAAAACCAGGAAGAAACAGGCATTACTAGTTAATCATAAAATCTGGTCCAGAAAATTATAAGAAACTAACTGGGGCCTCTTTGCATACGTCATTTGTCAAAACTTAAAAATCTCAAAACTTTGTTAGCATCCACCAGCAGCCCTGATATACCAAACGTTCATTCCCACACCTGCACCTAGCAAGGCAGCTATGACAAAGTGAGGCTTAAACTTTACTACCAACAGCCCCAGCTTGCCATGCAAGAGCAGACAACTGAAAAGGCCTATTGAGAGTCCATTGATATAATCAAGAAAATCATGTAGAACTGTGATAATTTTTGTGGTCAGCACTATAAACGTGAAATCAGTTATGACATTGTGTGTGTGTGTATATATATATATAAATAAAAAAATATATAAAGACATTCTATGCACACTATGAGCTTGAAGTCCTTTGTTTCAAACTCAATTAAGCTACCAGTATCTCCCTTTTCAAATATTTGTCTGACATTGCCCTTTATTCATATTATTCTGAGGAAAAAAATCTTTTAGTTAATATTTATCCTGGCTAAAAATAAATGAGCACTTAATTCTTTGCTGTTCCAAACTCTAATTAAAACCAGTTCCACAGCCAGACACAGACACTACGCTAAGAAGAAACAGCCTCAAGTAACACAATGTTCATTGTTAAAGAAAGTGGTTCATAAGCAATTATATCTTGTCAGCTCTAACAGTTAATCTAACCTCTTCAATGACACCCAGTTATTTTCACACTCAACATCCTGCCACAAACCAGTAATTATGGCCTGTACTTGCTATCTCTGCTGACACTGACTTGCAGACTACAGAGACATAAGCAAATGAGCTTATAACCTTAACATAACCAAAGGACACTAAAGAGGTTATTTTTTGCAACATGACATTTATTCCTGAAATTGTTTGGCCATTAAACAATGATCGTTTCATCATTTAATCTAATTCTAACCAAGACTGTGCTTCAAATGGAAAGCTTTTCCACTGAATTTTTTTTCCTATTTGCAGCAAGTCATTAAAACAAAATTAATACATGATAAAAAAAAAAACTGCAGTGGAGAAATAAAAAACCCCAACCCTGTAAATCTTATTTTGCTCCAGGGAGATTAAGCTTTCTCATGCTGGAAAAGGGAGAGAAGGTAAAATGAAAGCTGGCAAGCAGTGGCTGCAGAAGACTCCAAATCCCTTCACTCACCTTCCCAAAAACAAGTGGCAAAAAGATATCAGTTCTTAACATTTGTTTGCAATATGACAAAATCCATGACAGAACATCAGCAATAACCTTGAGAAGTCAGGGAAATACCCCTCAGGAAGGCCAAGGAGAAAAACACGATCCTTGTTGTTAAAAAGATGGGTAAAGAAAGAGCCAAAGAATAATGGTCAAATTATTTTTCTTCATAAAATACAGAAAAATACAATATCCGAGCATACAGAAAAGCAACATGTTCTGAAACATTTTGACAATCCCTCATGACATGCTCATCACAAGACAAGAAGTTAGTCTTGCATGGCTGTAAAAGTGGCTGGGAAACTTTCGTTGGGAAAAATATAAATGGAAATATGACTTTTAAAAAAGCAATATGGGCTACTTACAGACTCTAAGAATTTGAAGGTC
>JANPWX010000013.1:3066982-3104467 GCA_024734555.1 Trochalopteron elliotii
CAAAACATGTGAGTGGAGAGAGCTGAGCTATAAATAGAAATTTTTCCTACTAAAATTATTACTAGAATTTCTTGGTAAAGAGCTTTAGCTGAAAGAAGCCTGAGAGGAAGTTTGATACAATCCCCTTGCAGCCTGCAAAATATCCATTTCTAGCCAGACTTAATACTATACACCAAAACCAAATAGAGAAGCTATCTCCTGAAATAAGACAGGCCAGCAGAGACATCTAATTATACTCTGTAGCACTTTACTATTTACACAAAACAATTTAAAAAAATCCACTCCACTTTTCTTACAGGAAATTAAAAGCCCTGATTATACAATCAGGAGTAGCAACACAAATGTCACTATTTGGACCATGAGAAGTATTTTACAATTACAAGGGAAAAAAGAGAAGCAAAGAAACAAGTTCTTATACTGGCTCTATCTTTATTTCAAAAATATTGTCACATTACATTCACTGAAAGATTTCTTTAGCTAAAAGTCAAGCACTAAGAAACTATCTAAACCAGAATAGTTTGGCTGAGCAGTTGTTATTTAGCTCTGTAAAAAACAAAAATATTTTTACAGATCTGCAATTACAAAATGATACACTATTTCTTTCCACTGAAGCCTCAACTCCAGGCAGGTGAGACAGTAAGAAGAATATAAGCTGCTCAAAGAGCAAGAAAATAATATATTTCTTTTTATCCTGATCATTTGGAGATGCTACATTACCCAGATTTCCTGTTGGCTTCAAAACTGTCGATTTCCCACTTTTCATTATCACATCATTTAAGCATCAGTGCATGCTATCTTCTTATCTGTCCTGTGGAATAACAACATACCTTTCCCTTTGTATAAATAAGGGCAGTGAATCACTGGTGGAGCTGGGGACAGAACTTCAGAACTTGTCTCCAGTCACAATTTTACAGACTGCTCATTCCTGTAGTTCGCAGATGGACTTACCATGTAATGCTCCCATGTACCTCAGGAGAAATGGTAAGAGTCCTATTTTGCCATAAATAACATCCAAAAGGCAGACAACTAGTAATTTTAGTGGCCATTCATGCTGAAGTTGTTTTAGTTAATCCTTTAAAGAAGAAGTGAGGCTCATATACAGCCTCCTTTGTGTATCACTCATCTAATTCATAAGATCAGCTTTCCTATCCTTGTAATCTCTGGCTTCCCTACACACACAGTGACACATGGCACTTTCAGACCACAGCCCCAGCATCTTGACTTCACTCTTTCCAAACTTTTTGAGTCCTGCCCATCTGTTAACCATGTGTTGTAAAATAAAATAAACAAAAAGCCCTGCCCTTCTTGGAGAAGTGATGCAATTTGCTTCTTCCAAGTGATACCATTTGATCCCTCCTCCCCAGTAAAGCACCGTACACTGCTGACAGAAGGTGTGGGACCAGATTCTGATAAGAATATTTGTGCTCAGGCAGTGTTTTGACAAGCTGCCAAAATTCTGCAGACAACAAAAGCAACAAGAGAAAAAGACTATCTGTTTTCAATCTTTTGTAACTTAGCTAAAAAAAAACCACACTAGGATTTCAAGCAACAAAGAAAAAGCACTTTTTTGGTTTTGCAATTCTCTCTGCTGATTTCTGAAGGCCTGGAGTAAATAATGGACTTAACAGAGGTACAAAAATCTTTCTTAATGAAAAGTGTTAGACAACCCAGACAGGAATAAAAGGACATCAACTGCAGACTCTCGATGCCCTTAAAAATAATTAAAAAGTGTAGTTCATCAGACAGCTGCAGTCTGAACTCAAGCAGTAGCCATGGGCCAAATAATGTATAAATCCCAAATTCACCTCAGTGAAATGATACTTCCACATCAGTGCAATGTTGACCTCATTTCTTCCTTTCCCATCTCATATTGTTCCTGGTCTACCAACTACATGCAATTAAATTAAAGTTGTCAGAGGCTGTATCATTTCTTGCATACAGTTCATTTTCCCCCCCCAACCCAAAGATCAGGCAGGGAAAGCAGAAGGAACCAGCTACAAGGGAGAAAAAATCTCTGAATTGGTAGCTACTAAAAGTGCACCTGCTGCCTCCAAGAACCAGCAAAATTTTGATCCCAAGTGCTGAGCTACAAAGAAAACTGCACAAAGACATCTCCATAGAGGTTTCTATGGAAAATATTCTACAGTGCAGCTTCAAACAGCTTGGCAGGGGGAGCAGAGGGAGCGAGAGGGGGAAGGCAGGGAGGTGTCACACAGTCAAAGGCTTCAAACTTTATGTAACATGTGACACTGAAATCTCCTTGTTCTTGTGCCCAAAATATTAAATACAGTGAGAAAGCAACACCCCTTCCTCACTAGAAAATGTGGACTATTGAAGATGATGATGGTTTCAAAAATGCGTATGACTGACTTTTCAGTAATCCTGACAAATCATCACAGAACCATCTTTCTTTAAAACTTTCATTATTTAAATGTTTTCAACAGGTTCAATTTGGCTCAGAATTGTAGGGAATTCACTGCTCTGAAACATCAATATACCATTAGACTGTCCTAAAAAAGATAGCACTGTTGCTAATGACTCAAGAGGGATTTGTGCTCCTCTGCACATCTAGTCATATCGTGAGGCAGGGACAAAATGCACATCTTTAGCCTAGAAACTCCTCTGGAAGTTCAAGCACTTTCCCCCCAGTGTCTGATTAGCTACTAGAATCAAACTTATTTTGCTAAGCATAGACAGAAGGCAGTCTCTGATACAGCTATTTGAGAACTGCAATCAAGGTCTCAGCTGTCCGTAAAAACAACTTTGGGATGTTGACTATTCAACTGAATAGGACAAAGGAGAATGGCTTTAAACAGAAAGAAAATAGGCTGAGATTAGATGTAACGAAGATATTCTTTGCTGGGAGGGTGGTGAGGCACTGGAACAGGTTGCCCAGAGAAGCTGCTGATGCCCCATTCCTGGAAGCACTAAAGGCCAGTCTGGATGGGGTCCCGAACAACCTGGTCTAGTGAAAAGTGTCCCTGCCCATGGCAGGGGGGTTGGAACCAGATGATCTTTAAGGTCCCTTTGAACACACACCATTCTATGATTCCATGCAACAGGAACTGGAGGGTACAGAAGTGACACAGCTGGACATAGACACACAGACACAATGTGGATGTGGAGAAATGCCATACAGCCGCTCCCCTCATGGCAATCAGTGGCCCACATGCAATGATGGGGACAATAAAATGGGACAAGTATCCCTCTCATAAACTTTCCCCAGCAGTGGTATAACAAAGAAAATCTATCAAACATTATGCAAGAGGAAATCACCTCTCATTCTTCACATCAACCACAGAAATAATTTAGTCAATAGAATATTCAGTCACAAAAGAGACACAGTTCTCTAGACTAATACACTCAAGAAAAAAAAGTAGCTGATATTTAATTGTGCTTTCAACATGTACTGACAAGTACAGCCAAATCCTCTTTTGGAAGGGTGGGATGAACTCTACTAACACGATGAAGATGGAAAATGTTATTTCACCCACTGTCATCACTTCATTAGACTTCTCCCTATTGTTGAAAGATATAAAACTTTTTTCCTCTAATGAGTATTATTTTGTGAATCATTAGGCTGCTTTCTTTGCAACTCATAATCCTACATGTGATTGTATCACAGGCCTGACTTGAAGCAATATGATAAAGATCACAGACTGGAGTGGGTTGGAGGGGACCTTAAAGACCATTTACTTCCAATCCCACTGCTATGGGCAGGGACACCTTCCACTAGATCAGGTTGCTCCAAGTCCCATCCTATCTGGCCTTGAATACTTACAGCAATGGGGCATCCACAACTTTTCTGGACAACCTGCACTATAGTGCTTCACCACCCACATTTCTTTCTAACATCTAATCCAAACCTGCCCTCTTACCATTTAAAACCGTTACCTCTTGTCCTGTTATTCTCAGCCTCTATAAAAAGTCCCTCTCTCTCCATTTTACAAGCCCCCTTAAGGTACTGTAAGGCCGCAATAAAGTCTTCCTGGAGCCTTCTCCATGCTTAACAACCCCAGTTCTCACAGCCTGATCTGTTGTAGGGAAGGTTTTCCATCTTCGTGCCCCAGCTCTGCCCCCACTCTACAAGGTGCAGAACTTTGTGCTGAGGACCCCAGAGGTGGATGCAGCTCTCCAGGGAGGGTCTCACAAGAGCAGAGGAGAGGGAGAATCACCTCTATTGACCTGCTGGCCACATTGCTTTTGATGCAGGCCAGGATGTGGTTGGCCTTCTGGGCTGCAAGGGCATGCTGTTGGCTCATGTTCAGCATTTCATGTCCAGCATCTCACCCACAAGAATCTCCAAGTCCTTCTCTGCAGAGCCACTCCCACTGACTTCTCCCAATATGTACTCATATCTGGGGTTGCCCTGACACAGGTACAGGACGTTGCACTTGGACTGTGTGGACAAAGCACCTGTCTTCATACCCTTCTGTTCTCCTTGCAAAAGCTGATGCAGGTAGGAGGCAGCACCATGGGATCTGTCCCAAACACTCCCCCCCTAGCCTGCCTGGGTAGACAGTGGAGAAAAGGTTAGAAAACCCCTTTCTTTGATATATATATATATAAAAATATATTTTTTTTTAATTCTTTGATATATTTATATATCTCATATATCTTTTTTTATTTATTCTTTGATATATTTATATAATAGAAATATTTAATGTGCTTTATCCTGAAGTCTCTAAACCAGACCAGACATCACCCTAATGGTGCCCATTTCTCTCTGCTGATTATGAAGTGGAAGTGACTGGCTCAATATTAGGAAATATGAATATTAGCTGTGACTGTCATTTTTGCTGGTCTAGACTCATTCCTGCTTTGCCTTTTTTATTCTGTTTGCTTTTCTTTGCCAGTTCTCTCTCTGAGTTACAAACTCCAATATCTGAACTTCATGCCCACCAAATGTCAGTTGGGTTCTCTGCATGAAAAATACCATATCTTAGTTAAATAAAATAAAACAATAAATAACCAAACACAAACCACCCTCATCACCACCCCCAAACAAGCTCACAAATACAAAAGCTAATTATAAATGTAACATTTTGATCCAAAGATTAGGTTATGGTAAACTTCAGGATTTATTTTGATCAAGGCAAATGAAAGCCAGTCCTGACAGCGAAAATCCAAGCAGATGACTTGTTTTTGCAGAATTCTGTCTGCATACAAATTGCCAGAAAGATTGATGATGCACCCAATGCAGTGATTAGAGTCACTGCAAAATAGTGATAAATAAATAAAAAGATCTAGGCTTTATTTATTACTACTCACTGTAGGTATTCATCATTATATTTCTGACTCCTGGGATTTTTGCATGTACGTTATACATGTTCATTTCTCCTTTGCTTCTAGATTGCCTGGCTACTTCCTCCCTTTGAAGATGAATAAGGAAAATGGTCCCTAGGAAAGATCAGACTCAAATCACTTATTTCTTACATTCTTCTTCTTTAATAAAGTGTATTAAGACTGGGATTGAAGTATCTGAAAACAGTATTTGTAGGTATCTTAGTGATCAGGTCTCAGCAGATCGCAAACAACTGTAAGTTGTTTTTATCTGAGGTCTCTAGAATTTCAGAAGGGAGTGACTGTATCAATGCCACATTTGACGGTTAAAGACAGTAAAAACAGGAAGGGGAGAATATAATGGTCATCCACAAAAATACATACACAGAATTAACGGAACTACATTAGACCTCCCTGAAGAAAAAATTATTTTATGTTGTTTCATATATGCTTCAGTGATTAAATGAAATTGTCTTGGTTTGAAAGACAAGTGTCTGCTAAGGAAGGCAGGAGCCTCCCCTGGAATAAAAAATGTGAACCCTTTCCCTCTGAATTATTGTAATTTTGAAATTAAGGGGCTCTGAGGCAAAGATATGAGAATAGTAGTAACAGTTCTTTACTAATATCTATTAAAAAAAACAAAAGGAGAACTCCTAAAACCCCAACACAAATAGATCTGAATTATTTTTTAGAAAAAATACTGCTCTAAAAATCTCAACAACAATAATTCTGAAGAGCTGGAAATCTAAGATTAACTTGGTCAATGGTTAAAAATACATTCTCTGATTTCTTGCACTTTCTCATCATTAGAAATATTACACGGGCCAAGCAAATGAGCTGATGGATTGACTAAAGCAATGCAATTTTAAACTCTTTTCAAAATATACAATCATAAGTCTAATAAAGGCAAGAATGTCAAGTAGTCCTTCTGCTGGGGACAGCCAGCCTTTAATCTCATACTTCAGATCACTGCAGGCAAGCTTAGGAAAGCTGTCAGCCTCCACACACTCTCATACGCTGGAAATGCAGTTGTACGCTCAAAAGGGAAGGTATGAGGATATCCAGCATATGAGAGCAATGAAGAGACACATGCAAAAAAATCCCAATCCAGCTCATTTGGTAAAAGTTGCATCTAGCAGGATGTTTAAAAATGAACTGTTTGTTCCTTAAAGTAAACCACTGGACCATTAAAGCAGAGTTTTAAAAATAGCTTTTTCTAACATTCAAGAATTTACATTTTTATGTCATTCTGTATTTACAAGCAGCTTTTCTAGCAAAACATCAATTTGACATTAAAAAAACATTCAGATCAAAGGAATGATGTGCAGAATGATCACTGAGCATCAGTGAGCAGAAATTAATTTTAAAAATAAGTCTGTTTGAATATTCTAGCTACTTAAACATGTATTTTTTCTTAGAAAAAAAAGTAACATTAATATTACATGGATGACTCCTCCAGATGCTACCAGTTGTTAGGTACTGATGCTGTACACATACAATGTAACACAGAAGACTAATACAGGAGATAACAGAGAAACAGACCACTTATTATCCTTTTGTTTAATATCTCTGACTAATGCTAGAAGTGTACATACTGCCTTACAGTTCTTAACTCAGCACACCAAAACAGGCAAAGATAAAACCAAGTTTTTAAAGATTTGGGTTTTTTTCCCCTCTAATAGTTACCAAGTAGATTATGAGCAACATAAAGGAGCAAAATCAAGTTAGAATATGAATAATATCATTCAGTAGACTATGAGCACAATAAAATTGAGATGATCAAAAATATACAAAACCAATTGTCTTCCCACACCACCCAGAACACACTGCACAATGAATTCAAGATTAAATCTGAACCAGAGATCAGACCATGGTTTATATATCTTTTAACTCAGCATACAGCCGGTTTTGAAAAGGTTTGTGGGCTGGAGGTAAAAGTGTTTTAAGATGGAAAGCAGGCACAATGCTAAACAATGAAGATTAGTATGGACTGTGTGGAACATTGCACTAGTGACCTCACAAAAATAGTGCACTAAAGACTTGTTTCTAAAACATATGTCTTAAAATTATTTGAGATAACCAATCAAGTGATACATGAGAAGGAAATTTCCATTTATCAGTCTGATCATCCTACTTAGCTGACTCCATCATGACTGGATCTCATATCGGTATTCATCAGCAGTTTGTTTAAGAAAATGCATTTGTCCTCAGACCCACTTTAATGGTTTTAATATTTTCTTACAATGAACTGATTACCCAGTTAATGCAGTAAAGCCATGATTCTGTTTACTCTCTCCCAGACTCAAAGGAAAAGTTAACCGCAGTTCTCACTTGTAACTTGCTATTCAACCCCCAAAACAAATGGAAAATTGCTTATTACTGAATAGTACCTAAGCAGATTCTTATATATAAGACAAATATATACATCTACAAGGGAAGTTCCGTAACTAAGGGACAGTTATACCTCTAATAACTCAGCCTTAACCACACACACAAAAAAAGGCTAATTAAATTAAAGGCAAGACACTGGAAATTGATAATTAGAAAACAACCATGATCCAGAAGATGCTGTCAACTTTCAGCTGTAGTGACTCACAGAATACTGACAGAAAGCAGTCAACCCCATCCACCAATTACACATCTGTTTAAAAGCTGTAATGAAGACATGGCCTTTCTAACCAACATTAATGTCCAAACAATTTTCTCCTCTTTGAGATAAAGCAGGGATGCCACTACATGTCGATTCATCTCAATGACTATTTTGGGGGCGAAAAAGAAGAGTGGAGAAAACACAGAACAAAAAAATCCCAGCATGCTCCTCTGCCCACAAAATATGTCAAAAACTCCAAACACTCCTAAAATTCCCTAACAATTTCCATGTATGCCTAATGCACACTTTTAGCATGCACAGACACACACACACGTATGTATGTGTACAGCCTCTATGTATATAGAAGGCCCCATGTATGTATATAATATAAAAAAAATCTCAAAATATAAATATCTACAAAAACTAATGGGCTGGTTTGGGATGAGATAATGTTCTTCACAGTAGCTGGGAGTGTGCTAAGCCTTAGTTTTTTGCTGAAAACAGTATTAACACAGGTATACTTTCATTACAGTTGAGCAGTGCTGACACAGGGTAAAGGCCTTTTCTGCTTCTCATGCAACCCCAAGAGTGAGTAAGCTGAGGGTGCACGAGGAGCTGGGAGAGGACACAGCCAGGACAGCTGACCCCAACTGGCCAAAGGAATATCCCTTTGTAACATGTAACAAAACCACAGAAATATGCTGAGCCGGAAGGGATCCTCAAGGATCCTCAAGTCCAACCCCCAGCCCTGCACAGCACAAGAGTCACACCATGTGCCTGAGAGCACTGTCCAAATGCTTCTTGAGCTCTCTCAGGCTGGTGCCGTGACCACTGCCCTGGGGCGGTCAGTTTCAGGCTGTTTCAGTGCATGCCCCTCCTCTTCCCCTTAGGAGGAAGCTGCAACTAAAATAAGGTCTCCCCTCAGTCTCCTCTTCTCCAGGCTGAACAGACCAAGTGACTTCAGCCACTCCTCAAGGCCCTCCACCATCTTTGTTGCCATCCTTTGGATGCTCTCTACAGTGTCACACTCAGCACAGAAACCTGGGGGAAGAAGGAGGAAGGGGCAGAAATTCAGAATGATGGTGTTAAGTGACCATTACATGTGATGCAACCCTGCTTTCCTGGAGATGGCTGAAAACCTGCCTGCCCGTGGGAGGTGGTGAATGAATTCCTTGTTCTGTTTTTTTTGTGTGCACCTTTTGCTTTACCTATTAAACTGTTTTTGTCTCAATACCTGTGTTTTCTCACATTTAACCTTGTCCTTCTCTTCCCAATTCCACTGGAGAGGAGTGAGCAAATGGCTGCATGGTGCTCAGTTGTTGGCTGGGGGTAAACCATGACTTCAATCACTGCAAAAAGCAGCCACTAATGAGCACTAGACTCTAACAGGCCAGCAAGCCCCATGGCAAACACAGAAACCTGCCAATTAATAGCTAAACAGCAGTAACAGCTATGAATTCAATCTAGCACTCTCCTGTCAAATCTGTTGTCATCTCGAACCCTTCAAGCTCTGCACTGGGCGCCAAAAAACACTCTATCCCAGCCAAAAGCAGCACAGTTATGCTTATTTTGTATATATTTCTGTATATGTGAATATGCATACAAATGCATTTACATATATGCACACACAGACAAAAAAAATCTCAGTCACATTTCTTCCTCAAAATTTCCATCCCAAGAATAAGGTAAATTTTGGATGAAGAGAACCAAATAGTAAATAAATAAATAAATAAACAGATAAATAAAATGTGGTTAATTTAATTTGGACTGTGGCCTGCTTCCACAGCAGACCACATTAACCACTCTTATTTCTAGTCCTCTTTTTCACACTGCTGCTCAATACTGACAAGCATGAAAATGAGGAGAGCTACTACACGGCATTCCTGTCTCCAAAGTCCCCAAAAGCACTAATTAATTCATAGGCCATAGCTTAGAAATTTATGAAAGTGAATATCTGAAAGTTAATTGAAGCAAAGAAAAAACTCTACCCTTTTTAACTTACAGGGATTACTCTTACATCTCTGGCCTCTTTACATCTCTAACTCTTTTTGCTTTATTATTCGATTCAACTCTTAAATTTTTTAAAGCTATCAAAACATATGAGAAAAATGTAAAAAATGAAAGCGCTTTCAAAACAAGGAACATCAGCTTTAACCGTTCCTTACACCTCAAAACACAAAGCTCTTGGATTCTACTCTTCCATGTCACTCCTCACCCCATATTTTCAAATTTCCTTTTTCTTGACGACACAGGCTTTTTACTCCAGATGTCAGGTGCTGACCTCCTACTTTCCATCATGAAGGACACCATCCACTACAGACAGCAGGTGAACTAGATGAATCAAGGAACAGTATAAATAACTTACTGTTTTAAAAATGAAACCAAGCAGTAGATTTGGGTGCAGCACCAATTTATCCCCAATTCACTGAACCATCCCATCTGATGTACTTGAGCTGTGCTCCCATTCTGTGGGGAGATGGAAGGGTTATCACCACCATTTCACTGATGCAGAGTTTCATCCAGCTGTGTAACGCACTAAGGGAAGTTGAGAAGAGTCTGGGGGCTTCATTTGACTCTTACCCCAGGGTTTCCACTAACTGCACTGGGACTCTATTTACTGAAACTGAACTAAAAATTCACAGCAGAACCAGCAAAACACAACAATGGATTTGTTCTCATCAGCTTAACATCTGTTTTCTGAATTAACATGAGTTATAATTATTAAACCAGAGTATTCACAACAAAAAGCAAGAGCTGCCTGCATCCAGAGTGATAGACTCTACTTCCTACAAGTTACTGCTTTTCGCTTGCATTCATCACTTTTTCTTCTACAAATTGTAAACACTCAATTCTTTCTCAAGCAATTCATGTTTCATGTTTTTATTGATCAGCACAGTCAGCTGGCTCAGTTCTGTGCATCAATTTCATACACTGTAAAATGCCTCAGTGCAATATGAAGGTACAGTTACTTTATATAGAGTCTCATGCATGCAGTTGTTCTCCTTTGGAAGAATAAGGAAAGATTCCTTGGTAATCTAGTTTGGACAGGCTTTGAATTTATTAAAAAAAAAAAAATCATAGGAAATAGAACATCTCAGTCCCCAAACATTATCTACTCGATGTGTAACACTCATCTAATCTCCATTTTTTTCTCAATTAGAAAATATTTTTTTTCTCTGTTTTATGTCCCATACAAGCTGAAATTGTTCCCCTGAATAATAGGTCAATATCCTATAAAATGTATTACGGAAAACTTCTTCAAAAACAGTTTTCTGGAAAAAAAGCAAAGATACTAAAACTGTTGACAAAAATTCTTCCCTTTGTTCATCCTGCATGCAGCTCTGGGCTCCCCAGTACAGGACGGACATCAACCCCTGGACTCATACCTTTGCCCACAGTACCACTGCCCAGAGCAGCTGTGGATGCCCCATCCCTGGAAGTGTTCAAGGCCAGGCTGGATGGATGGCTCTGAGCAACCTGGCCTACTGAATCTGGGGATTGGGGGGGTGGGGGGGCTGGTGTGGAACTGGATGATCTTTAACGTGCCTTCCAACCCAAACCATTCTGTGGTTCTGTGCTTCTTCAGTATCACAGAAACCGTTCGTATTTCTAAAAGCAGAACTGAACCTAGCGATAAAGACACATTACACTATCAAGAGACCAAACATAAGGAGGTATGCTTACTGAACTGTGATTTAAACTATCAACACAATCCAAGACACTGGAATCTACTCTATTGCCAAAATACTACCTTATTTTGATGGAAATTTTAACCTCATCCTTGCTCTAGTGATAGCCCAGAATGGCAGTTAAACCAGGCCTTTGTACAAATTACAGCACTTGGCTTAAATGAAGCACAAAGATTGGACTTTATTCTCCTTCCCACATAATTCACGCTCTACAAATAATTGGTCTTCACTTCCTGGTACACTGCAGGTCTGTTCCAACTTGTTCGGTTATAGCAACCAACACTGGTAGCACAGATCATGCCTTTCCCTCTTACTCACTCCTTGTAATCTTCCGCCTTTTCAACAAAATGTATTTGGTTTTTTGCTAATATCTTTTTCCCCATCTCATTTCGAAACACATTGTTCCTCCTTTATCTGACCTTTTTAATTAGACTTAATAATCCAATAAAGTACTTAACACCAGTGGGCAGAAAATGCTCTACCCAGACGAAAACATTTGCTTTGACAGAAAAAAAAAGTATTAAAAAAATGTGCGTGCCAAAAATATAAAAACCAGAATTAAAGTATTTGTTCTGATGGTGCAGTTGAAAGGCACTCTAATCTATTTCCCAAATTCCAATCACTCAACTGGAGATACTCTGCTTAAGTTCACCACTGGGCTGACATGGCACGAAAACAACAGATATACAGACACACCCTAAGCGAACATCCCAGCTTTCTTCTCACTTGGTTCTGCTTCCCAGGGTTTTTTCACCAATTATTTCTGAGCCAGACCAAGTTCACCACACAGGCTGCACAAACCTCCCTCTTCCTTTTCCCATTTCCTTGCTAGTTTTAAACTAACAGACTGCCGTCGCTCCCCTCCTCTGTTAAAACACTGTGTTTATCCCCAGTTTTACTTTTTTTTTTTTTGTAAAATTAATCTCCAGCATGTTCAACAGAAGTTTTCCACATGTTCTACTTGGATGAGTGTATATTAGTTAGTGGGTCCTATTTTTAGCTGTTTTGCCTTTCTTTACAGTTTATTTCCTTAAATAGCAATCTGGATATCGACAGAGAGTGCGAATGAAAAATAAAACATATTCCCTGTTTCACATATATTTAGGGACATGGAGCTTTATCTTTATAAACAGGAATATCCGAACTCAGGAGTGAAATTTAGCATCACAAGGTTAAAATAAAAATTATTATTACAACTTGGAAATTTAAGTAGATTTTTTTCATCGGAAATTAATCCACTTAATTTTAGACATTTTTAATGATGGAGCTGCTTCAGCCAGTATGGAATTTACTGGTAATCTTAATTATACTATAAGCTCTGCTCTGAATCCCCTTTAAACTTGAGGCACTTCAACTGAAGTGAACAGGATCTCCCTCTGGAGGCCTTCAGAGGCATCTTCCTCTCTCTTGACAAGGTAGGAAACTTAACTTGGTTGGTCCTGCATGCAAACTCAGCTTAAAAATGCTTACCCTCTCCTTCCCATTCTCCATCACCCATATACTGACCTGTATTCCACCCCTCTGACAGCTATGGTGATTATGCCTGGATCAATGAAATAACTGAGTTAAAAAAAATAATTCTTAAGTCATTTTCATCCCAGGTCATGTCAAAAATCTCACTTACAGAGTAAACCATAAAACTGCACCAGCATAATTAAGAGAAGCAAACGGCAACATCAAAATAAAATTTGAAGAAAACAAACCAAAAAATATCAAAGCAAAGCATCATGGGAGGCATTAATTTGTGAGTCCCTTCCCATTCAGAATATTGTATGATTCTATGATTCATCTCCAAATGCAGATACCAGTAATTAATAGAATCAGTATGGCTTCACCATCCTGGTAGTTTGAGTGAAAAACATTGCAATGAAGACACGAAAGAAAAAGAACTTGCAAAACTTCACTAGAAATCAGAGGAAAGCACAATTCCTAATGGTTTTGCAAAACTCTGCCCAAACCATGGAGAAATGGTAAGCATTCAGATAAAATACGCTCTTCAGTGAAGCTAAGATGAGAAAAAAACAGATGGAATTTTTAAACATATTAGCAAGTCATGCAAACTCATTAGTTAAGTACACCAGAGTAACTTCTTCAGCAAGACAGACGTATCAAACACAAAACCAGGAAAAGCTCCATTGTATAATGGACTTGATAGTTTTCATCGCTTTGATACAAGTTTGAATTAACCAAAATCTCCTGCAAACAACGCCATGCATTTACTTGTGCTCTTTTTTGATGGATTCATTTTAGATTTTCCCTTTGTTTCCTTATCCAGCATTTTCACTCTACATCCTAGCAAGCAGATCTTCCATAACCACGTAAGCATCACAGAGACAACCCATGTGCTTAAACTGCCTTAATCTTTGGGAAGTCTGTCTGTTCATCTATATGATAGTACATAAAAAGATATGATAATATAAACCTTCCCCTTCTTCCATGGGGATGCTTTGTTGATTCCAAACAGGCTTCCTATTTTTGCTTCTTGTAGTACTTACATGGGAAACTTAGTCAAGACTGAGATAGGAAATTTTTTTCTTTGAATTAATTTTATGTTTAGTATTTGACAGTTTTTTACTAGAACTCTTTAATGAAATTAACAATTTAAATAAGATATTTTTGAGGATGATGATATTCAGAGGACATGCCTGCTTCATAGCAATACAGACAGAACATCCACAATAACAGAAACATCAATAAACCAAACCTATTTAATTGTTTAACATTATACAATGCTAAGAGTTGACATTTAACAGTCACATTTAAGAGTAACTTAGGTAAAAGAAGAATGCAGCTGTGTGTTCAACAGGCAACTTATCTTGCTTCTTTGTGCTTTCAAAATAAAGTATTTTATCTAGCAATTTATCTACTAGTACACATCAGTTAGTATTCAGCAACATAGTATAATACTCTCCTTGACAGGTTCTAAATACCTGTTCCAACAACATCAAGTACATAGTTATTTCAGTAAAGTAAGATATAAAGTATCTGACTTTTGTGTACAAAGATTCAAGAGAAAGCTAATGATCTAGCTGTTGCCAAAATGTATTTCTTTTAATTTGACATAATAATTGAGAAAATTAGTATGAAGGCAGCCACAAACCATGGAGCATTTCTATTGTAATAACTCATTATGCAATGTTTTACGCTAAACATTCATCACTAATCATTTTAATCTTCATAAAAATTGGGATGAAAATAACACTAATATTTTTGAATCTCCAGCAGCAACACAAAGATGTAAGCTTGATTCCTGCACAGCAATATTCTGGATCTTTGTTATTGTTGATGAGTATGAAAAGTTTGAGAAGAAAACACTGCGAGGAAGAGGGTAAAATAGTTTCAGGTAAGTGACATTTATATACCTCCAATTAAAGAAAATGTAAGAAGACAGGTGCTACACAAATAACAAAATATCCACTGCATATTACTAAGGTAAATCAGTTACAGATAATGGCAACTATTACATAGAGAAAGACAGACAGCTGTAGATTAATACAAAAATATAATAAAAAATGACAATGTAACAAAGATAAAGCATTAATAGACATAAGACCAGAAGAGCTGAGAAATACTGAAATCAGTGATTTCCTCCAACATACTGATAATTATAAAACACATCTATTGTAGAAGAAATTATGCTCACTGCACAAGTTTACTGAACTTATACGTTACCACTGACATTAGCTCAGTTAAAATCCATCATTCTGCCTTCATAGAGAAATCTGAGTTTACAGATACACACCTAGGAGTTAACAAGCTTATTATTCTTACAATACTTACTGCTTCACTGATTCTCTAGAACTATGTCTTCAACAAATCCAAAAGTCTAGTCTAACTCTTATTTCCCAGGAGTTTTCCCACAAATCTGCAAAATAGAAGATTTCAAGTATGTACTGTGGCTATTCTGCCTCTCAATGTTTTTATATGCCACTGCCCTCAGTCAGATTTATTACTCCCCACATAATCTAATATAGAAAGAATTCACCCGATTGGTTAAACTGCAGAGTAGAATGCTGCTATATAAAGCAATATTTTGAGCTTCCAGTTTGGGATGTTCCATGAGCACAACACTCTGAAGGAAAAGAGAATTTCCATCTACAAGGAAATAAAAAGCTACAGTCCAAGTATTTTCAGCTATTTGGGATATTTTTAAACATCTGCATTTCTTATGAGCATCGGCGTGGTTCAAACTGGAGGGAAACACGAGACGGAACCATCCAGGAGTTTGAAGGAGGGAGTAGCAACTCCTGCTCTTCCTCACTGCCTGCCCAGTGGGTAAGGTAAGAGACAGGGGGGCTTATGAAGAAAATTAATGAAACACAGCAAAGAAGGCATTTCTGCTCATCTCCCAGCACCTTTCATTTCCCCACAAAAGCCTCCTTGCAATGGATGACCTCTATCCCATGGGTAATTTAAGGACTGAAACATGAAAGGCACAAGTGTCACAGGTGGGAACCCAAAATACAGAAAAGGGAGGATAATGACACATAAGAAGAAAAAAGGAGGGTGGATGCAATGACACAAGTGACCGAAGTCCAAATGCACTGGAGTGAAGGATGGGCATGAAAAAGCATGGAAGCAACATGAAGAAGTGAAAATACTGTAATATTTACTGAACTAAAGCCCTCTGCCTTCCCAGGTCACCTCAACCGCTTAACACGACACCTTAACTTGCCTACACATCCTAAAAGCTTCTATTAACATGTTTAACTAGCGCCTATATATATTAAAAAAAAAGAGTATATTTTCGTGTCTAAACCAAGAGATGACTAAAGCAACCTTCTAATAAAATAAAATCAGTTATTTATATTCCAGCACCAAGGAATGGCACTTGCCTTCGTTCTCATTAAATGTGCCTCTGCTACACATATTATCTATTTACTTATACATAAGGAAAGAAAATGGCTCAGGTGTTCTTTACTAGATAAATTTTCCCTGTTTTGCAAACAACACTTTTAATACCTAATACACAATGCTTGTCTCTGCTCACTTGAGCTACTAAGTCTTGTGTAAATTCACTGATACATTTAGTAAATGAAAACACAATTCCCTTTCCCATGCTATTTTGATTCATACCTTCCATGAAGATATTAACAAAATAAATCACAAAATACTTGGCATTGTACTTCTACACAGCAGTCTTAAACTGGTAGAACTACCCTATTAAAAGTCACTTTCATGTAGTGGGAAAGGGCATGAGAAAGATTAGATCTGTGAGATTTGCCTTGAACAGGGAGTGAAAACCTGACTGTGAGCATTCAGAAAGTTTTTGTGATTGAATTGCTCTTGCTATCCAAATACACAGCTACCTTGTTCAGGTTCTTATTTAGCCAGCTCTTCTAATTAATACAGCATTTTAGGAGGTGACCTAAATGCTAGGTAGGATCTGGCAACTCCCTTCCTACTGAGCACCAAACCTGTCACCTTTTTGGAAGTGGAATAGATCCTCTCCAAGTACTTGGAGCAGTTACATACATTGCAGCAGAAGAGAATGAATGGCTAGTACACACCCAAACTAAATTACTGTGAAGAGGAATAACGGAAGGAGCAATATCCTACAGAAATCCCTGGCATCCATCAGGCTCCATGTCAGCAAGTCCCATTACTGACTGAAAAAGTAAAATCTGGCCATATAATAGAAAGTGATGAAAAATAAAAGGGAAGCCCAAAAAAGGGGGGTTGCAAATGAGAGTAATTGCTTTGGACAAGGACCTTTTTCTTTCCACTAACTATAGAGGGAGTGTGGGTAAGGTAGATGACTAACCTTGGTACCAGTGAAATGAAGAGACGTGAATCCCATCTTAACTACTCCTTCTGGAGATTATAAAAGTTGTACGTACTGCACAACTTTTATATAAACCAGTTTGGTTTAGCAAAATAGCTTTTAAATTAATTTTTCATATAGCTTTTCTGACAATCTATTTTCACCTTAAAAAACACTATGGTTTTATATTCAGACTGATGATTAAAAAGCATTTCAGATGACAAATATTATCTACATTTATTTGCATCATAAAGCAATTTCTTGAAGACAAAGCATTATAAAAAGTGTGAATTCTCTAATGAATGACATTAATATTTGCATTTATGAAGCAATTATTAAAAAAAAATTAATAAATGTTGCATGGACACAATATTCATACAATGTGAACCTAAGTGGCAGAAGGTTTAGCTGGAAAATTATATTGATATCAAAAAATAGACTCCCTTTTTCTCAAAGAAAACTGCCAAAAAAACCCCATGGTTTAGCTATTTTCCACTGTTACACTGTTTGTTATTTGTAACAAAACAGATGACAATCTGTTTTGTTTATTATCACCATTATTTCCAGACACCTTTCTAGATACATCTGCTGTACCTCAACTCTGAAGGTTATTAGTTCATTACTTTATTAGAGAAGCCTAGGAGTAACCAAGTAAAGAGAATGTAGTTCATTAGCAGCTCTGAACAGAATATATACTAATTCAGTGTTACAACATGTAAAGTGAATGGAATTAAGAAAAGCAATTTTAGATAATGAAATTTTAAATACTTTATATTCTATTAAGTTGCTTCCAGACTCCATTGGACAAAAGACAGACAGACAGAATCAGTTACAGAGTTAATTATCTCTCTTTCAGATCTTTCTAGTGAAATAGCCTGTTCTCTTGATAAATTGATTCACTGAAGTAATATTGAGATTTGAAACTAAGAAGTTCATTGAACTATTGAATTATGGCTCCATACAGTTTTTTCTCAGAAAACTTACGGTTCTGGCTTTGATAAATTTGTTGGACAAAAAGCTACAAAGTGGAAAAAAAAAAAAAGAAAAACCCAACTAAGTGAAGCAATCATTAAAAATACACCTATTTCAAGGTCATCCGTGAGTCTGCCATGCAGTCCCTGAAACCATTGACACGTTCACTGGGAAAAAATGCTGGGTGCTGCCAAGGTATATTGTTTATTGGCATAGAGACCAAGAACTCAAATGAGTAGTTCCATCAGGTATGCATTCAGCATAAACCAAACACCATTCGCAATGAAATGATGTAACAAATGTAGAAGCTAGAAGAAAAAGAAGCTGTGGAACAGAAGCAAGGACAGTGCTCCCAATAACAGGGATGGGAGGAGATTCCTAGGGCACTAATTCAGGGCACAGCAGTAAAATACTGACTGCAGAGTGTGCCACTATTCTTGAATCGCTACTTCCTTTGACACGGTCAAAGTTGGCTGACACCCGCTCCTGACAGGTGCAGGAATGCCACGGCCAGTGCCAGTAGAGCCCTGCTGACTCACTGTGGCAGGTGCTGCCCATCAGTTCCCCCCAGAAAAGGGAAGCTGACCCCTCCATCCATGCCACTCATAGCTGAGAAACAGAGAGGAACTTTAAATGCTTGGCAGATGCCCAGCCAACGTGCTGCATCCAAAGGTCATTCTCTGGGGTCATCTTATTGAAAACTCATGGACACTTACTGTACATACATTTCTTCTGGTTAAACACTTCCAGTAGAAGTGGACACATAACCAGGACTAGGGATATTTCACAAGTCCTACAATAATAAACTACTCAAGTAACAGATTTTGAAAAGGACAGCTGGTTCTTACCCTGCCACTTTTGTCTGCAAAATCAAAGTTCTCTTAAAGGCAACTATGCTCATGCAACAGAAGTGATGCCTTTTTAACTGCTTTTCCAATTAATTGGTTTCCAAAGTTTTCTTCATTTCCTGCAAGGATAAGAGGGTCATATCCTCTATCATACCCATGGATTTGCCAAGATTAAGAACTTTCATTTACTTAATTCACTAAAACTCTCAATAAGATGTCCACAAGAAAAGATTAAAGGTTTGGGGTTTGAATCACTGGGGCAGATCGACAGCAGTCTTTTGCTGGTAGTCTGGGAGCTCAAAACAAAACAGACATCATCCCAACATCCTTTCTAGCAAGAAGTCTTTTGATCTTCCTCTCATGGAACAGTTCAGAAGATTCATAATGAGGTAGAAAAGACCTCTCTTTATTCCAGTCCAAAACCCATGTAAATCTGGCTCTCTCTCCCCTTCCCAAGGGCTTCTATCTTGCCTCCAACTTCTCTCACTAATCATCAGATAAGCCAGGCTTGTGTATGCCCTAATGGGTAAACAGACAGATTTTCCATGTAATGGCTGTGTAACAACCTCTCCAGACACGCTGTTCTCTCATTTGGGGAATGATTTCTCTCTAGAGGACGATCCAGGTTGTCCTTCGGGATTCCTAAGTTTGTCATAGCTGCCTCTTCTTCTTCTTCTTGCCTGGGAACGGAAAAGCTTTTGATCTTAGCCTAAACAGCCATGAACTGAGGTTTGGTGGCATAACAGAACCATTAGCCAGCCATCCTCCACCTCCTTTTCTTCCAGGTGAGCATAGCAAAAGCCACAAAACAACTCTGAACCTTTGAAATAATACTTCATTATAACATATAATAAATCTGTAAATAGTGAAAATTCAGAACTACCAAGTAAAACATTTACAAGCTTTTCATGCAAACCTCTCTCCTAGCTACCTAAAAGGAGGTAAGGGTAAATCTCTTTGTAAATCTCATTGACAATTCTCAGAGCTTTCCTCAATTGAACATGTTCTTCAGAAGCCCTTCCATCTCCTTCCATAATTTCTATGGCTTCCCTGTTCTCCTGCAATTTACCAAAAACTAAAGGTACCAATTCCCCTTCACCTCCCCACTTCTCACCAGGAAGCAAGAGGCAGAAAACAGTAAGCAAGCTGTCTTCTATCCTGCTTCCCACACTCCCATTCATCTGAGGAAAAAATAGCATTTGTACAGGTAGCTATGAATAAATCAATTGAAATACTTCTACCATCTGTCATAGTGTTTCTTGTTTCCCAAAGCAATAAGTGATCTGAAAATCTGGTATAAGTTGGCTCTTCTTGGAGGTCCAGAAACTGCTTGTGAGAACAGCATACAAAGTACGCTGTTCTTTGACTCCATGAAGAGGTTTCAAAATGGATGTTAAGTCTCTCAAAGCAGTAAGTATTATACCTTAATTTTCACAGCAATCAAAATCTCATCTCCTAAGGAATTACTGCTTTTTGGCAGCCCATATATTAGCAGGATGTGAATATTAGCCTTGTCCTTGAACTAAGATTTCTGTTTAAGGTAAAATAAAGATACTTGTTTTACTCCCCATTTTCTGCTCTGTTCATGATAACAGAGTGCTTTAAACATTCTCAAATTTTCAAGAGCATTCAACACTAACAAGTCCTATTCAGGCATGCAAATAACTCACTTTGGATTTGCTGGATGCTGAGAGTTCTTGAAGAGCTGACCCAACTACTACTCCTGTACTACTTTACACGCTGTTCACTGGATTTAAAGATGACATTGACAGACAGTGTCAGGAGCAACTTTGATTGTTAGGCACACAGGGAGAGCAATTCTGTTGTGGTACAAAAATGCCTTTCAAAATTATACACTCTTCCACGTATCTCTGAACATAAGTGCTTAAATTACATACCTGGTACAGATTTCCATACTGAAAATAAAATAAACTACCCGAGTACCCTCATTTTTCAAATACTTCCACAACTCCTCCTTGGTTATAGCAGGTCATAAAATAGACCCTTGCCTTTCTCTCTGTACTTCTTGATACTAAAACACTTGGGAGTGGTCATTATTGAATGATTGAAGAGAATTTGCCACAATTAAAATCACGCAGCTTTTTCTTCTGGGCCTTTCATTAGGAAGGTAAGAATTCACATTCTTCTGAAAACTAAAAGGGAGGCATGGACCTTCCCAGTTGTTGTCATGGACACAGCTGCTGAGAAAAATGTCATTGTACCCCTGCAGATAAATGTAGGTGACAACTGCTTGGAATATGTGGTGGTAAAGCACCACGGATGTTAAACATTCTCACATGGTCACCAGGTTCCTCTTGAAATGTACACTAAATTTTAAAGTAAGATAAAGAAAAAAAGGAAAAAAGTTATTTTTAAACATAAAGGTTATAGCATGAAGGAAGAAAAGGCTAAGCAGTAAAAAAAAAATGTTGGCACTTTCATAGTTCATGATGTCATGGAGGAAAAAATATTATGGAACAATAGTGTGAGTAAAGGATCAAGTGTCAGCCCAACTTTGAGTTATCTGAATTTTGTCACTGTGTATTATAACAGTATTGTTAGCTACAATAACTGTGTTTCTTAGGTCAATGGACAATTAAAAACAAAACAAACAAATAAAAAAGGCAACAAACACACATTGGAAAATTCTGTACCAGGGAAGTTCTGATCTTGATTAGACCACCTCAAAGTATCAGCATTTCTACTTGGACTAGGGCACTTCGAATCTACTCCTGCTTGAGCTTTACACCAACTCCTTACAGGGGACACAGGTTACAAAAAAATGAAGAGGTTGAAAACAGGGGACAGTTCTTCATTGAATTGTAGAGTCCTAGAACAGCTTGAGTTGGAAGGGGCCTTAAAGATTACCTAGGTCCAACCCCCCTGCCATTTTCCACTTCCACTGATCTCAGACTCTGAATGAAGTAAGGTGATTACCAAGACGCTTCTGGAGTGTTGCTGCACGTTGCTTAGAGGTACTTCATTGTATCATGCAGGCAGGAAAAGACAAATACTGTTCCTACACAGAACACATTAAGTTTTGGATTCTTCTCTTCTGGTCAAGTGGAAGTACACAATACCCTCTCCCTCCTCATGTAATCCTCCAGTTACTATACTCCTAAATAAGCCCAGAGAGAAGGGAAGGCAGGCTACTCCTAGGGTAATCATTACTTTGAGTGAGGGAGCAAAACACCAAGGGCTGGTAAGGATGCAGAAAGGTGAGTTTAGCTGTGACACAAACAAAGACAAACAAAAAAGGAGGGGGAAGCAGAAAACAGGTCTGCAAGCAGTGTAGAAGAAATCCCGGCAAACTGAGGAGCTAATTCATCACTGTGCAAAGACCAAAGAAATAAGGAAGCAGAACTGACCACCCTGTTATAAATCTCTCCTCCTAAGTATTTTGGGACTGGCCTAAACAATACAATGCTGTATTTTGCAGAGATATGTGAGCTATCGCTGAATGAAGCGCTTTGGAACGGGAAGCAAGTTAACTGCTTTAGAATGACGTAATACCCCAACTAATTAGCTCTGTTAGAAGCAAAGCCCAAGAAGGCTGCACTGGATCCAGAAGGCAAGCAGTTCATTTAGGGCTACCGAGCAGCACTGCTCTCCTCCAGAGAGACACCTCCTTGACATTACCAGCTGAAGTGGTAAAGCATGACACAATAAAAATCATCATCATCATCATCACCACCACATGCAGAGACACAGTTTTACTGGAAAAGTAGTTGTGAAGTACGTGCTGTAAAAAGAAAGCTGAGATGCACTTACACCCCAAAAAGGCTGGTTGTTCATCAGAGTTGGAAGAGAGCTCCTCCTTTTGATGAGCAGGCAGAGCACAGATCTTGCCTGAGCACAGATTCCTACATGCTGCTGTCACCACAGGTCACGATGTACGTCCCACCCAAGAAAATAGCTGCTGATCGGTGTTCTGCCAAATCTGATCATCACTGTGGCCCAGCACCCTACCATGGTGCTCACTGCAATACAAGCCCTTTGAAGCTATCCAGTTGTTTTAGAAAAGAAAAGCCACAAGAACAGAAAACAACTTCAAACAGCTCACTCATGGCAGATCCCACTAGCCTACTACACCTTCCCTGTTTGTGTACCAAATGATTAGGGTAATAAATGTTTTAAAATCAGAATACGTTCTTATCCTCAAAACACATATAAAGTTTAGAACATCATTATTTCAGTCCTGAAAGATGGAAAGGGGTACCTGGATTTTTAAGATAAGCAGTCACGTTTTACTATTTGACCTCCATCAGCAGCAATTAGAAATATACTAAATTCATGGAAGAGACCCACCTGAAGGAAAACAAACAAGGAAAACAAACAAGGAAAACAAACAAGGAAAACAAACAAGGAAAACAAACAAAGGAGTGCCTCAGAAGCTACAGATTGCAGAAAAAGAATGAAAAATTTCAGAGGCCAAGCACTGCCCTCAAGGCAATATTGTCCCTTTTAAGATCCACCCACAGAATAAAGCCTGTCCTGTAAGCACCTCTCTTCTGGGAGAAAAGCTGTCACAAAGCCATTACAACAGGCAATACCTTGTATGGAGCTGGACATGGAACACCCACAGGTCATCTTCCTGAGCAAGCTGTTCCATGGTATTTCGAGGTACACACGTGCAGTGGCCAGCAAAATCTACAGGCACTTAAATCTTGCTTCTTATTTGCTACAAAGCTTTGCAGTGTGATCTGTTTACTATAAGCACAGGTTAGGCTCATACTAAGAACTCTGCAAAAAACACTAAAATCACACTTCTCACTCTTAGTTCTACTCCACAGATACTCCTTATTTCTGTGTCTGGTTCTCTGTCTGAAGCAGGAGCTTACACACAAGTGATTTAAGTACTACATCTTTCCTTGCTGATGCACTGAACACCCTCTCCTTCACTAAGCCTTCACTTAAGCTTCTGTTGGCAGTGATGACACATGAAGACACCCTTAGAAGCTGTCAGAACAGTCCTGTTCATTGGCAACATTACACTCATGTAAAGGCCCAAACAAAAGACTTAGAGGTCACTGAGAGAGACAGTCAAGTTAAGCATTCACTGGGATGTGTACTTCCAGGACTCTAAAACATTGCCCCAGAAAAGTCTGTCCTTAAACTACTTTCTTGTTTGCAAACAATCCTCTGCCTCTGCTTTGATGTACCTTCAAAAGAAAGCTGTTCTACACATTAAATTCCATTTCAACTGCACTGATGAAATGTGCAGAGTGCCCTTTGCATCCTGCACTCTTTTACATTGAAGCTTTTAGGAACGTTAAGCATATCTATCCCCATTGTTCAAATCCCAGGATGCTGACATTTCAAATCAAACTCTCCTCTATGCAACTTGTGAAAATAACAAAGATAACCTCCCACCAATGCTCAGCTGCTTCCCTATATGCAATGAACCCAGCACAGGTTGCCAAGAGACTGCAATGATGAGCAGCTTTTATTCCTGAATACTCTCAAATGAGCTTTCATGATATATTAACTCTGAGCAATAAAACATGCAAGACCACATTCTTGCTTCAGTTTAGAATTCAATTTATTGCCAATATATAAAAGGACATTTTTTTTAATTGATTAAGAACATCATAGCATGTCAGTTAAAACTGAGAATAAGCAATTTTGAGATGGCATGTATAGAAATCCCCCCCGTAAACTCTATTCCCTAGAGTAAAAATTAAGTGCAGATTCAATGAAATTTAAGAGGCTCTAAAGAACAGAAAAACGAAGCCTATTATAAGATACTGCTGGTGATTGTCAACCTTTCCATCTAAGAATAAGGCAATTTAGGAATTAAAACAAAAGCCACCATTAAACCTTAGGTGTCAGAACATTTTTCCTTATTTGTAACTATCAAGCTGCATAATAATTTTATACACTGTGTACTACCCAAAGAACAAAAGTTCTTTTGGATGTGTTTCTAATACAACATTGCATACATTCTGAGGCCCTAATCATTGATCAAAATTTTCAAGCAAAATTCAGTGCTACCAACTACCTTTTTTTTTCTCCTGTGGATACTGCATATTTTTGTCACATAGCTTACTATAAATTTCTTTTTGTTTAAATTACACTACATATCTCTCCAATGAAAGAAAAACACAGAGGTGGTTTTCCATACATGACAAAATCCTCCACACACCAAGAATCAGAGGTTCAGTATTGCTTAACTCTAGGAGAGAAGAGCTGGAATCACTATTTCTTCATCATCATCATATGCTGTGGTAAAACTGACAAGTGGTGTTAGCAGCAACTGACAAAGTTTATTTGGTCAAAGGTCAAATAAAATGAAAGATGAAACTTGGGCTCAAACAAAAGACAGCTTGAAAAGCCTGATAATCATTTCCATGGTAAACAATTTACTAGAGGGAAAGCATTAAAAGTATAATCAGAACATGAATGGCCATGAAGTCAAGAAGTCTACATTTTATCAAGTCCCAGTGCCACACATTTTGTTGCTGTATTTATTTGGGTCCTTTTCTGTACCATACTCATGACTTCTGAGTCATCTGTTACCACCTCCAAGAGGTGAATATCCGCCTCCATGGCCAGACCCAGTGATGTTGCAAGAAAGGTGAAAATGGTGTAGCACTATCCAGGCACCCTCAACTGCATCTTGATGAACTGCACCTTTGTCAAATCCTAGGTCATCAAATGTGATACAGAATGATACCAGAAACAAACAAATAAACAAAACTAAAAAAATAAAAGGGGGCAATTATTTAAATGCCGGCAATTTTCTTTTATAGCACATCCCAGCTTCCCCAAGCCCTGAGTCCCTCTTCAAAATCTAGCTTTCAAATATTAACTAAATCAGCACATAAACAGTCTCACACCAAATAAATCATACCCATAGTAGAGAGACTTTTCAAAAAAAGCAATCAGGACAGGGAAGTTTAATTTATAGAGAGAACAAAGACTTTAGACCTTGATAAGGTGTGACATAATTCCATGCCATTGATCGGCAATCATATAGCTGGATCTCTAATGCAAACAACAAGTTATTTAGAATACTCCTAATTAGATGTAATAAGTGTACACCGGCACATTACTGAATCTATAAATAGACAGCAACCACATCATTTCACTCCTGCCCCATGTTATGAAGTATGGGAGGGGAGAGGAAAGGCACTCTAATTTTTTAAGACCTTTCTTTAAGTTGTTTTGGCGGTGGGTTTTTTGGGGGAAGAGGGGTGTTTGTTGGGTTTTGTGGTTTTTTGCTCCTGAAGGTATTTAATCAGGTCTTGAAAAAAATCCTCCTCAGCAGACACAGGTTATCCTCAACAGTTGCGTAAAAGGAAGAGAGAATACCTGATCTGTAATAAATCACAGATCAATAGAATGTGATTCCTAAGACATTCAGAGAGACACGGCTCTGGGCAACCAAATCTCACCTTGAAAAATGTCCCTGCTCTGAGCATGGCGGTGGGACACATGACCTCCCAAAGTGTCTCCCAACCCAGATTACTATTATGATCCTGTAACAACATTCATAAATATTTTTTTCTATAAAAAGTCCCACTCTGTAACCTGTCACACCTACACACAGTAATTTAAACTGTAGATCAGCTACAAATAACCTTGGGGTATACTTCAAAGAAAAGGTATAATCATCTGTAACAAAATTCAGCAGAAGCTCATATGCCTCTTGCCCTGGCTATGACTTATTTTTATTTCTTTTTACTCAAATAGAAAAATACAAGATTTCCCTGTCATTTCCAACACCTCACTGTGAGACAACCTCTCAGGGACACAGATTTATCAAAATCTCAAAGGGTAATTTGAAATATGAGCCCTTTGTAAAACTGTTGGCAGCAGATCCCCAGCTGATGAAGGAGTTAAACCTATGATGTTAACTCCTTTTATCTCCTCCTCAATGGTGCACACAGCAACCATATGAAAAAAAATTCTTTTTTTTTGACCCTAAACAGTGTAATCAAAAAAAAAAAAATAAAGTATTGGTTTGGATGCACATACACACATGTACAGAACTACTGGGCTCTAAATACTGTTCTCTATGCAAGAAGTAAGATCATCTGAAGCACACGTATGATCACAACTGTGGAAAAATGTAAAGCTTAAGAAAGCTGAAATAAAAATTATGTATAGTAAAAAAAAAAAAAATCTATTCACTGCAGTTGGGTTTACCTGGCAACAGCAGGTAACATGAGATAATACACAAAAGCACTGACGGGTCTTTAAACATACAGCTTGACATTGCCAGCACATATAATAGCTTGCTTTTGACAGGAGCTCGTCAGAAGTTCTGAACTTACCAATACCTTCAGTTCCTTTGAAATGCTGAAGAAGAAGCAGAACAGAGTCTTGCAAGGCAGCTTCAGCAGCATAGATAGAAACCTGACAACCCTCTGAAGCCTGAAGGACTTTTTTTAATGTCTTTTATAGAATTACCAAGTTGGGCAAGGGAAAAACTTGTCATCTAGTAGACAGGATACACACACAGAGCCTAACTTGTGCAACCTGCCTTTAAATTTCTGAGAGATTATTTGCCACTGGATCAGGGAGGATTGGAGACCACCAGCCTTAGCAGCAAACCATCTCACGTATAAATTTTATCTTACCTCCACATAGTTTTGAGGCACATTTTGGTCAATGTTCTCTCTACAAAATGTTAACCAGTAGACTCTGTACAGGTATAAGTTCTTTCTTTGCTTCCAGAAGCACCACAGAATCATGTTTATCAGCCCTATATTCATTCAACCAAATTTAAAAAAAAAAATCCAATATGCAATCAACTGAGCTACATGAAGAGGTTTTCCTAAATTCTGGTTTCCCCCTGTAAAATCCTCACAATGCAAACTTCTAGGTTATATGAAGGTTTGCTTAAACAGCTTCACTCAGGGGAAAGAAAATCAAGTTTAACATCAGATAGATGGTTTTAAAAGTTATTCCTAGTTTTGTCTGTAATGAGCTGTGCAAAGGGGGAAAACATTTTTTACTTCCTTGAAAGTTCATATTTAATCAGAAACATTGCTTCTCCATCTCACACCCAAGTAAATCCCACTAGCTCCCCATTACAGATCTGCATCCCCTCTGCATTCATCTCAGGCAGAATCCACATATTATAAATGTACCATTATATACAATTAAAAAAAAAAATACTGTTTACATCATGAACACCATCATATTCTTTCAGATCCTTGACTCACAAATCCCCTTTTACCCTTTGTGCTCCCTTTTATTCACTTTAATAGATCTCTGAGACTGAGGCCAATCAATGTTTGTCTAGAGAGTAACTCATGTGAAGCTCCCTGACGCTTCAGGCAAAAAATGACAATAGCTGAAAAATCAGCAAAAAGGGTGCATTAATTTTCAAGTCAATAGCTCCACAGTGAACCATCTGCTCCCAGGATTGATCAGCACCACTGAAGGAGGAGGCAGTGAAGGGTAAAACAATATAAAAGAAGCAAACTCATATATCTGCACTCTCTTCAAGACTCCATGACCAACAAACTTCATGGTCTTTGGCAGTTACTCTCTTTATGGGAACTATTGGGAGAAATCCTGCAGAGGCATAGACTAAAAGGAAAAGGGATGTCATCCTTTCTCTGTTCAAATTCCTGAAGAAACCGTGACAGCAGTAGGCAGGAAAGGAGGGAGAGAACATAAAGCAAGATGTCTCTATGGGAGCGTTAAAACAAACACAGAAGTATGTGCCCATCCTCACGGTCAACAGAGAGTGTGCACAGGGAGGAAAGAAGTCTCTGCCTGATGGGCATCAGCCATGCTGATCCTTTCCAACATCCTTAGCTGAACCAGAGCAAGCCACCCTTCTCACAAGCAGAGAAGCCACTGACCTTCCTCTCACTCCAGAGGATCACAGCAGCAGTAAGGACTACCAGCAGTCAAACTGAAGCCATTCAAACTCAGTTACTAAATTTAAGCAACCACACAACAGGACATAACTGACCAGAGCAGCATGACAGTCCTTTAGAATCACTTAAATCTCTGCAGGCATGAAAAACCTCAGCAGATCTTCCCAGCATGGAACTATGCCATAAGTGCAAAATGACACTAAGGGCACAGCCGGTTCTCCTCGGCGAGCACATCTAGAGAGACAAGTGCTGGACACACATCCTCCTGGTGGCTGCCCACAGAGGGGCTCCTGTTGCTTCCCACCCAGAAAATATGGAGGGAGACTTGCCACCCACAAGCTACTACTCAATTTCAAAACCCTATTCAGGTTGCTAAGTGACAATAAAGTAGTGTAATCTCACACAATTTGCAAACACCAAACGCTTAAAAGCAAGGAAATGAATTGTCCAGATCATCATAAATCTCATGCTGCCCATGTAATAAATAAATAAATTCTCGTCAAATGTGAAAGCTTGCCGAATTCATTACAATAATGCTAACTCTCCCAAGAGTACAAGCTCAGGTTTTGTTAATGTGCTTTCAGTATCTAAGTGGTGAAATATTCCTAACCAGGGATATTATTCAAACAAAAAACTTAGTTAGAAAAATATTTTTTTTGCTCCTTCTTCATAATTGTGCAATATATCATGATAATTCCTACATGGCAAAAGTTTTTTAAGTCAACTATGATCTAACTTTATATACAAAATTTTTATGACCCACATCTGATGAGCACTTAAGCACCAGCTTAACTTTCGGAAGTAATTAGTCACATAAAAGTGTACAGCGTGACTAAAGTGTTTCAGTATGTGCACAAATGGTGTACTAGAATAAATCTCCTAATTAATTTTAAATAGCATCTAATGTAGTGGTCTTATTTTTAGCATATCAATGAAATAATATTTATTTTGGGTCAGCATTAAGCTTGTTTGCTGTGACAAATGCAACGTTTACATTAAGAAAGAATGAGGCTTCTCTTCAGTATGATATGGAAACTATAATTTATGGATACCCCCAAGCCAGACTTTTTTTTTTTTTTCATTGCTAGCAAATTGAGAGTCATGACTTGAACTTATACAGCTATGGTTACTGCACATATTTAGTAGCCTGTTCTTAGGTTTTTAAAAGATTTTGGAAAATGCAATGGATCTTTTCAAGGCGAGAGGGGAAAGGATAAAACAGCAATGTAAAAAGGCGGCAGATACAAAGGTGAAAGAAAGACTTCTCTCGCTAATAAAGACAAAGTTCAGATACCAAAGTATCAGAGTGAAGAAATGCCAAACAAAACTAGCCATGCTGTCAACAACTTAAGAAGTTGTTGACATCATTTCCCCCTACTTGACAAATAATAACAAAAAAATCTCAAAAATTTAATGGCCAACCAGAACAAAATACTGATCTTGTGGATCCTTTGCAAGTAAGCTACTGAAGTACTCTCACAAGACATCAAACTATGTCTTAATTACCCCTGTCAGAAGAAAACAACCAAAACAGCATGACTACAGAGCATTCTTTTAAACCCAAAGCTCCATATTCTAAGCATCAATGAATCCACACATTACCTTCTTGCTTTGCTAAGATTTTGAGTTCTACAAACTTTGTATGTTCTTCTATAGATCCCTTACAAGAAGCATGGCTGGTCAGAGTTCAAAGAAAATGAGAGGAACATTGTTTTAAAAAAAACATATATATAGCCTTTTGGAATTCCAGAGCAAGAACATTGGTCTAAACTGCCTTTTATTGTCTTCAGCTAGTCAAGAGAATTTCAATACTTCCCTCCGGAAAAAGGCTTTGTGATAGCCAGCCAGACTGTTCTTTTAATCACTACTTCAAATACAAAACCACTGCAATTCTAGGTATTCTGCTTTAGATATCCAAACTAACTTGGCTAGTCCAGCTAGTCATACAGTAGTCATACAGCAGTCATACAACAGCCTTGCATCCTGCATTCTGACGTAGCTGCTGGAAACAATTCAAAATGTTTGCAAATGATCTATATAGCCTTACATGGATAAAGACCCGGCTATAGAATAGTCCTTTCTGGAGCTCTGGCATGGCTGTTATGTGTCTCCAGGACTCTGCACATGAAGTTCACAAGATAAGGCATCTCAGAAAGGGATTCCCAGCTGTCATTTATTCTTGAAAAAGTCTCTTCTTTTGCTTCTTAAAAAACAGAAATTGTCCTTAAAGTACAAAATAAACCTCAAAGTGTTTCACCCGATCTTTTTTGCAGAAAAGAATTCTCCAGCTCCTTGCAACAAAACACAAAATACTCAAAATCTTGTATTAAAGATGGAATGTTATTAAAGATGAAAAGGATTATTTTTTTTCCACCTTCACAGCTCACCCAGCTGGCTGGGGGGGAAAAGAAAGTGCAATTCATGTTATCTCACAGTACAAAATAGCATTAATACTTTAAAGATTCTAGAAAGTGAAAAAAACAAAACAAAACAAAAAAAACCTCAAAAGCAAAATTCTTTGAAGACCTGCTTGCAAGTACCTACTGAAAAATGTTACAAGCTCCTCCCTTCTGGTACTTAGCCAGCAATTTAAGCTTTGCCAATACATGCATCAGTAAAACGCCTTAGCAGATTTCATTTCAGTTTTATACAAACATGTGTCAGAATTTGGAGTGGTAATGACCACTGTGCCTTAAATAGTGTAACTCTTTCCATTCTAACCCTGCTTGCTTCTACGCAGTGTGTTCAGTCATTTTTAACTTCCCCAAACTATCATGTCTTTGCCTGAAGTTTTCCTTTAATGGACTCTATTTTGAAAGCTTATGTAGACATACAGCAATTATAAGAAGCAACAAATATTGCACATCATTTAATGCTAAAAACTGGTTTGTTTTGTCCAGGCATACTCGAGAACAAAATAATATATACATATATCCATATCAAAACTTAAATACGTTGCCCTGTGCATACATGTGTTGCATGTATCAAGAATACACATTAATGGATATTTCACTTTAAAAATAGGTTAAAGTCCCTGGGATGTGGTCAGAGAAATAAATTTGCCAGATTTTACAATAGTTGTGGGGAAAAAAAAAAGTTTGCGGAGATATTTTACTAAGGATGGCTATACAGTACATCAATTTAATTGCAGAATGAAAATCATGGAAAATATGAATGCTGAGGACAGATATCCTGCAGCACCCTTCAGTCTGTTTTCTGAACACTACCAGGTGCCAAGAACTTGAGGACGATTGCTGTGCACTTCCTTACTAGTGACACTATTCATATTACTGCAGTTGCAGAATACATTACAAATTACAATGCATTTTGAAGCTGTGCAGAGTCACACAATCCTAATGCATATAAAGGATCTCCACTGGGGTAAACTTTGCTACCATGTCATTTTCCTGAGAACTTTTGGTGCATAAAAAATCATGTTTCCTTAACCAGAAAGGAATGAACCACTACTTCGCTGAGTAAAGTGGGGACCATTAAAACAAGGAAAAGCAGATTACATTGCAAAGAATGATGCTCATGCATTTGCACACTGGTATCACTCACAGCACTTCACATTTAGGTGAATTAATAAGCTACGGTAATCTGAGAGAAATGTATACTAGAAACAAACAGGAAGTGACTGCTGGGACTTGGCACTGTCAAATGTCACCATATGGAAAAGGTTAGAAACTTTTTGAAGGCTCAGTTCCTAAATGGCTGGTGTTGAGGCAAATAAAACCACAGTGGGGAATTCAATTAATTTACTTTTATTACTCCGTAATGATTTAAGATCTCAAAAAAATATATAATAACTCAGACAAGAAAATTCAAGTAACAACTTGTGCCATTTAACTAAACAACACTATATTGTCTCCACTAATTATAACACAGTCATGCTTCTGAACATCTCCCATGTTACAGCAATTTCATTACTAATAAAAACCACTGGGGGTGAAGGAGAGGAACAAAGCTTTGTCCCGCATACCTTACAAGTGTATTTATCTTACTCAATACACCACGTGTTCTTGCATTTCCTAAATTGTACTTTCTGCTCCAGAATGTCTGCTTCATGCAAAAATAAACACAGGCCAGATACTCAATGCAGATTTGAGAGCAAAACACATATCCAACAAAGCTTTTGCATTAACTGGATATGGACCCATTAAAACAGGAAGCCAGGCCAGTGATACAAGTGCTACTCTTCATATCCAGTTTTTCCGCAGAGTACTCAAGGCAAGAGTGGGAACTGTAACTGTGCTCATCTGACAATTATACTTCCAAGTACCCAGGGATTGCTTCATTTATTAATCTTGTGCCGATTCTCAAGGTGAGAAGAATTCAAAGAGAAAAAGTGTGAGCTCTAATTTGAACCTTCCCTTCTCAAAATGTTCCTGCTATAAAGAACTGAAGCAAGGCAATCTTTTTAAGGAATATGTTTGCACTACAGCAATTAACTTTAAAGCAACTAGAAGCCAGCTGATGACAGGCAGTTTTCGGGCTGTAGCCCCAAGAACTGAAGTCATCTGTTTAAGGAAGGCACTGACTCTGCCTGTCTTAAGCAGCATCTTTAAAAATGAAGAAGCCAAATTTAACACTCACATGGAAAATTTTCCATTACTTCAATCTCCAATGTAACCCTGTTTGTAACCCAGTATCATCACACATACTACTTCAAAACTGTCTGACTACAGCTTTCCAAAGTTCTCATAAAACCAAAATGTATATTCTTTTTTTTTTTTTTTTACTGAGACACTTACTGAGTTTTATGTACTAAATATTCAAGTCTCCCCAAATGAGGGGGAAAGATGAGCAGACATTACAAAACCAAGAACTGTTTCCATAAGTGATTTTGGCTCAAAAGTGCTCAAACTTCATGGGGTACCTGTCACCTATTTATTCACTAGCATTTCTTCCATGGAACACAGACAAACTCCACAGATGCAAAAGCTTCCAGGATGACATTTAAAGATGCTGGCTTTAATCTCACAGAAGTCCTAATCAGTTTTGGTCCTGATTTCCCTAGAGGTACCAACTGCTACAGTGTCACTCTACACTGAGTATGGGGCTTTAGCAAGCAGTTCCTAGTGACAAACAATATGTTGGCCAAAAGAACAGTCCCTTGGTCCTTTACACCACTACTTGTGCCCTCCTTCTCGAGTTGGCAGACACCAACACATGTTAACCTTCAAGTTTTCTGTTTGGAGTAATTAACAATGGCCACATTTTGACACCGATATGCCTTTAAAATAGTCTGAAAATGTAAGAGATAGATATGTATAAACTAAAACTACAGTCATAACAGAAGTTACAATGATGTCCAGCCCTATCACCAATCTGTCTCTCTTAGCAACCAACTGTAAAAGTAGTTCCACTGAAATCAAGTAAGCAGTTTGCCAAGGAATTTGCTATCCAATGTGGGTAAGCTACAACAAAACTGGACAACAGTCTTCTAAATAGAACTGTGAATCAATCATTTGCATGTCATAAACAAGCAATAAACTTTGGTGTAATTACATCTGCCCATACAGTACTCTTGCTTTTCATCTTCTCATTCTCTTATTCACCCCCCACCCTCAGTTAAATAATTAATTGTTTTTATTTAGAAAGAAAAGAGCAAAGAGTAAAAACTCCCTTTGAGAGCTACAGATGTTAGAAGATTTTAGGCTTCTGTTTGTGCTAGTGAAATGGGTTTGTTCTTGTGCGTATATTTCCTAAATCTTGTTATACACACATTAAAAAAATCCACTCCTGAGTGATTCTGTCTGCAAAGTATCACCATATGGTAGCTTTCACAAATGATCAACTGTACCAAAACATCTAAAAATAACATCTTCCTTAAGTAAAATAAAAACAATTACCAGCAGAGACTTTTGGGTATAGTTCTGAGCTAAGGAATCAATACCACGTCACTGAAATGCTTCAAGTAAGTAAATAAGCAACCTCTGGAGAAAAATAGCACAGTCCTAAATGGCTCACAAGCATCAATGATAAATGTAATATACATGCTTTGGGTTCTTTCAAAAGTCTATTCTTAGATGTAAGACAAACCCAATCCATTTAATTAAAACCTTAGCTTACAAACACATCCACCAAGTAAGTGAAGCTTAACAAATCTAATTTGAATGAAAGGGACTAGCTGGCTAAAAGAGCAGCTCCCTGATGTTCCTTGCTCTAGTGGTTTCATGTAACCACTGATCACCAACTACTACAACAGCAAACATACAACACCCTTAAACTAAATGGGAGTTGTCTGTCTAAATATAGCTACTTTTAAATAATGCATTGTGAGTTATAAAATAAAGTGCTACTGAATTATTTAACATGGGTCTCATCTTTAACAATGATATATCACTTTTAATTAAATTGAAAGAAAGATGTTTCTATTTGGAGTTGCATATTATTGTAAATTGCAACCAGTAAAGCAACATTTTAACTCCAATTATGTCAGCAGTCAGTTTTTCCTATATATATCTGATTCACAGAAATAGAACTGGGACTCGGGCTAAGATAAGCAAAAGCAAGACTCGCAGAGCTGTCTTAGATCTTCAGGCGATCCCAGCTTAGCATTCATTCACAGCCTTCAGATACAGAATATCCCACCCATCTGTAACAGTTGGCAAGAATTGGCTGGGATATCACTCTCACAAACCTGTGTCGATAACATTCATAAGAGGCAGGTTTTCCCTATGCAAGTATCAACCTCTATGAGAGCAAACACTCAAATGCACTTAATACCACTACAGCTAATAAAGGCATCATGTTCTGTAACTTTTAAATCGTTCCGAAGACTGCCACACAGAAGGGTGTTAAAGCTTAAAGTTTGTGTAGAGCTACGTTTCCAACACAATGCAACAGTTGTATATTATTTACTATAGTAACCTTTCAGCCAGGCCTAACATCTGTAAATGCAAAATTAACATTGAGCAACAAAATGGAATGACACATCTTGATTAGGAGGTTTCAGGAAATAACTGCTTTCCACCTCACATAACGGAGTAACATTACTGTTTAACAACCACACTTTCTGTTTAAAGGTGGCCGCCTTTTGCACGTAGTGCATGGAGCAAAAGTCCAAGGGAAGAACAGCACCAACTGGACAGGACTTCACAAACTAACAACTTTAATGGGTGCTCTGTAGAGGAAACAACACCACATGACCTACTGTGCAGAAATCAAACCCTAAGTGTGATCAGTCCAGGCCTGAATGGAATCACTTTGCCCCTCAAAACAGACACTTCCAAGAAAAACCCTGATCTTCATGTCATTGCAACAATAAGCCCTCCCCAATGGGGATTTGTGCAGACCCCATCACCGACTGTGGAGCATGCTTTGTAGAAAGTCATGGGATCATTCTACACAGCAAGTAAGTCTGTTTCATTATTTTTATGCTTTCAAATGCCGGTTTGTTGATTTTACAGGGGGAAAAAAATTAAATGAATACGCCGTCCATGAAAAAAGTTAAATCCACTGGGATAATTTCGGCAGCCCGAGACAGCCAAAAAACTGCATTAACCTAAATATTTGACAGCTGCTTTACGCATCCAGTGCCACGAGCAACGATGTATAGAAGTTTACTTCTCTTTCCGCGAGGTGCCTTTCAAAGTGGAAGCCGCCTTTCCCTCCTTGGCGGCACTCCCGCTCCCGAAGGGGAGCCCGACGTGCCACCGCAGGCTTGGTGCCTGTCGCTCAGGCGGGGCGCACGGCAGCGGCCCCCGGGACCGGGAGTGAACTAAAAAGGGTGGGAGGCGGGTATGGAAAGTGGCGAGGAAAGGCTCGCTGAGCCAGCCCACCCGCGCCGCAGGGTGGCAGGGCGGGATCCCCGCGGCAGCGGTGCCCGCCGCCGAGGAAGAGGAGCCGGAGGGAAGGAGGGAGGGAGGGAGGCAGCCCGCCGCTTCCCCCACACCCAGGACGCCCGGCAGGGCAGGGCGGCTGCCGGGGCAGGCAGCTTCCCCTCCGGCCAAGCGGAGCCCCGCCGCCCCGGGGGGCTCTTCCTGCCAGCCGGGGACAGATGTGGACGCAACAGCTGGACGGGGAGGAGGGGAGAAGAAAGGAAGGAAGAGGCACGGCTGTCTCACCCCCCCCGCCTGCCGCCGCTCCCGGGGATGCGGGCGGGATGCAGTGGCCGTCCCCGGCTCCGGGCTAGCCCCGCTTTGGGATAGGGATGGAGAAAGGCGGCGTGAAGGCGGCGGGGCTGGCCGGTTCCTGCCCCCCTTACCTTGCTGCGGATCTGGCCCGAGGTGGACACTTTCCGGATGAGTTTCTGGGGGCCCTCGTGCTCCCCTTCGCTGTCCGACGACTCGTCCGCCGGCCCCGCCGCCGCCGCCGGGGCTTGGGGCTGGGGCTGCAGCGGGATCCCGGCGCCGCTCATCCCCGACTCGGCCCCGGCCATCTTCCCGGACTCCTACCGAGAGAAAGCACACGAGCCCGGCTCAGCCAGGGCAGCCGCTGCCGCTCCCCTCCCCGGGGAGGAGGAGGAGGAGGAGGCGGTGCGGGAGGGTGGGGA
>JANPWX010000013.1:3114455-3149076 GCA_024734555.1 Trochalopteron elliotii
CCACCAGCGGATCACGGGCAAATCGCCTTGGGCGTAAGCCGGTTTACGGCCGCTCCTGCTGTCGGCGTCGCGGCGGGGCCAGCGGGCGCCGCGCGGCGAGGGGAAAAAGCCCCTCGGTGCGCCGGGAGCTGCTCCAGCCCCGCCGGGACAAGCCGACTCCTCTGGCCCCCAGGCTGGCCCCGCTGGGTGTTGTGGGGTGTCCCGGAGGGAACATCGCTGCTCCCGCATCGCCCTGCCCCGAGCCCAGCTAGGAGGGGGCCAGGGTCAAGGCCCCGGTGCTGGAACAGCCCTCTGGCCCCACTCCTCCACGAAGGCTCCGAGAGCGCGGTACTGGGCTTTCGACACCCTGTGAAGGTTAAATTGCATGTAAAGCGGCACCTCGTTCCCCCACAGCGGCGCCGGGTGATCCCACGGGCACGTTAAGACAAAGTCCCGGGAGTTGGGACGCGGCATAGCCACTGTGGAACAGAGAGCACGGATGTGTAGGCCGTGGCTGACACAGGGGGTTCTAATTTCCGAGGCCACCACGCCAACCTTATGGAGCAGCAGCATTTCTTTGCTGTATATGTGTATACTTTAGCCTTCTCGGTTTACTAGATACCAGCATCCCCATGAACACTAGCAAAAGCATTACAGCTCTTCAAGTGGATGTTGTATCTCCTTTGAACTCAACACTTTCACTCATTTGTTTCTCCCTGTTGCTGTGGAATAGCGGGATACGTGAAAAAGTAGGACTGGAGGAGAGAGAAAAAAATGAAGCATAGTCACCATCCAAAATAATGGTCTTCTTCACTCCGCTTTCATCCTGCCTTTTTGAATTTGCAGCTACCATGTTTGATTACAGCAAGTTATCTTCAGATCATCTACTTGGTAAGCGCAAACATGCACAAGAAATTGTATTTCACAAGAAAAAAAACCAAAAGAAGGTATTTGTAATAGTTGTACTTTTTTATAGTTTCATTTTCTTTGTGTTTTAAAGCTTTTTCATACAAAAAAAAGAAAAAAAGGGCTTCCTGACATCTGAGCTTTAGGTTTTGCAAAATACATCTATTTACAAAGATGTAGGAGTACTATTGGTGCAAAAAGATGAATCTTATCTCATTTAACTAAGGCTATCTTATCTCATTTAACTAAGGCTATAAAATACTCCCATGAAGTTAAGATGGTGTGCCACTAAGCCAGTCCCAAAGAATTGCCACAGCAGCTCAGCTCATTTGAGGAACTGAAATTGCTGCACTTCTTCCAGATGTAGAAAAAGGAACTATCTTTGTTGATAGTAAGTTTATCAGCAGTGAGTTGATGAACTGCCTTGATGGTAAGAGTGTAACCTCAAAAGGAAGAAAACAAGATGACTTGGAGCATTTTGGGTTTTGGAAGGCAGGTTTCTAAACCTAATGGTGAGCAACAGTGGCCCAAGGACATCTGGTGTCTTTCCCTTTGTTCCCTGAGTATGAGAGACTGCTGAGGAATGTCATGCTATAAAGGGTTTTACACTAAGAAGGAGTGTCAGAGTCAGATTAGTCAGCTCCCCTCCTTTCCTCATGATGCACCGGAGGATCTCACATGACAGTTGTTTATACCTCTCGGCATCTGGCCTCTTTAGCCTTGGTCATGCTGGAGCTTTGTGGCAAAAGTCACCTGCCATGGAATATATGTCATATAAAGTCTCTCTCGTTCCCTTGCTGAACCACACAAATTGAGTCTCTTAAAACTCTAAGTGTCTTGAAGTTACTTCTTCAGTTCACACGTTATATGTCCCCTTCTGGCCTGAAATTCAGATTCTCACTGTGTCTCCAGCCCCATTTTCTGTTTGCCTGCCCTGAATCTAATGCCTGTGACTAGATATGCAATTGTGATCACCTCATTTCATCCCCTGGAGTTCAAACCTTGGTTTCCATAAGTGGAAAGCTAGTATAGGCCCCAGAAGATTATAACAACCTACTTAGGTTGGAGGTATATTTCAAGGTCTTGTTGAATAAGGACAGGCATCAGTTGCTGCACAGATCCTGCTGGGTCTAAATGCAACCTATGCAATGCAATTCAGCTCAGCCCTGCCCTTTTGGGCTTCTGCATGCCAAGTCTGAGTTTTCAGCTCTTTCTGTCAGGGTGACAGATTTCTGTCTCTGCTAAGGAGCCCTACCCTGTGTGGTTTCCCTCTGTTCACTGAGTCAAAGAGCACAGTTCCTGATGAGACCAAGGTCTCTCACTGCTTGACTGAATGAGTTGAAAATCACAGGCCGAGGATTTTGCTGGAGCATGTAATTCTGTCAAAGGCAACAAAGAATTTAAAGACAGATGTCAGAATCACAGGGTTATTGGGGTATTTTTTTTTCAGGGGCACACTGCTGCACTTACAGAGGGCCAAGGGAACTGAAGTCAGGCCCAAGGCAAGGATGTGACAACCCATTCTTATGGAGAAGAAAACACCTAAGATATGTTAGTGAGGAGTAGAGGAGCTGTCTGCTAAAACAAGGAGTGACCAACTGTTTCCGTGAGAATATGGGAGGTTGTACTGGGAGAAGAACCCACTGGAGGCAGTTGGAGCAGGAGCAGACAGTGGTTCTCCTATCAGGTCTACCAAACTGCATCAAAACATCTCCAACACAGCCTGAGGGTCAATTTCTTTTTGCTCTGATTTTTTTTATTTTGTTCCAAGTTATGTTGTTTGTTTGGGTTATTTTGGGAGTTTTTTTTAATCTTTTCCAATTTTTTCAACTCAGTCTAGACATTAGGGGTTGGATGTCTTGGTAGTAGTCTACTCTATCTACTATGTTCAAAGATTCCTCATCTCCCTCTGTCTCTTTTTTTCCCTGCCCTCAATGACTCAGTGAAAACTTGAACAACAAATCAAATGTTTCATTATTGACTTTTTTTTTACAGGAATTGAATTGAAAATAGCCTGCATTTTCTAAGCAAAATATTTTGGGTATATTGGACACACTTAAACATATGAACTTTTATTCCAGTGCTGTGGTTGAACATTCACAAGAAGGTCTCCACCACTTGAAGCATTTCCATTCTCTGGGGATGGAAAAACGAGCTTTCAATTTTTTCCTAAGCTGAGGTAGAAAGGCACTAAAAGAATGAGCTTTTTTATATTTTTCTGTATTTTTCCACCTGCATTGCATTTAGCATATATGACATAGCAAGTATACACTAATTCTCATCAATTTATGCTAGCATGAAACTTCCATCTTTACTTGGCATATAGTGTGAAACCTAATTTGACTAAATTCTTTGAGTCTTCATTCTCTTCACTGTAAACATGCCAGTTGGCCTTTTTTTAAAATAATTTTGCATAACATTTGAAGGTATGATTTCATCAACATGGTAGCTGGTTAGTTCCTGCCAGCCAGACAGGTAGTAACAACCTGCAGTGGTTATTAAAAGCAGAGCAAAATGTACGTACCTCTCTGGTAATCCTTCAGATAGAACTGAAGTAACAAATGGGTAATTTAAAAAATACAGGAATATTTTTTCACTAGATCCTGGTAGTTGCCTTGAAATCCAGTACCTTCTGTTTGTAAGAACACCTGACTATTGAAAAAATTCTGCATTTCTCCCCGTTTATAGGGCTTACTGCCTGGAAATCACATTGGCACCTGAGAAATGTTTTTAGCCCACAGTTTTCTTTCATGGACTTCCTCCAACATGTGTATTCTTCTTCATCATTATTATTCCTATCATTAATCTAACAACTGCTTCAGCACATACCTACCTGCAAGCAACAGAATGGTTTTAAACAATTCCCTTGATATTTGGATTTTACAAGTGAGAAATTATTTATGCAGCTGGAAGAATTATTTTCTAAATGAAGTGCTTTAGAAAGAAAGAAATCACAGAAAAAAGCCTTGGGAAAAAGTGTTTTACTGGAGCAGCAGCAGAGCTGTGGAAGGACAATCCACCATCCACTTCATTTCCCTCCCAGCATTTTTATTTCCCATTCTAAATTCCCCACCCCTCACCAGTGTCAGCACCTCCTGCTTGTTCTGCTGGCATGGAGAACCACATCAGCACCTCCTGAGTGCCAACATCAGGGACTAATGTTGTTGAATGGTATTTTCCTTATTGACTTTATTCTGAGACATCTAGGGGAGTGGAGGGGGTGGGGGGTGTTTTTGTCATCACACTCCTTTGACTGCTCTGACTTTCTGCTGAAGCCAACAGCAGAATCCTGAAAGTCAGAAGAAAAATGGCATGAAAGGACATGGCTGTAAATGGTGCTTGCTCAAACTGCTGCTAACCTTCACTAACCACCTCTGCCAGTGCTCCTGGCTGGGGCCACGTAATAATACATTTATTTAAGGATTTTGGTGAAACAGGCTTAAGACATTCTAACTTTGTTTCATAAAATCACCTTTGGGAAGAGTAATTCACTCCAGTCTCTTAGACCCCTGATGACCAGGACTTTAGATCCTTCCTAGAGGATGTTGTTTGTAAATGAACTAAACCTGCTGCCTGTAATATGTATCTCATTCCCCATAAATATGTGGAAACTATTCCATGCATCTTCACTAATAACTTTTGGTGGGTTTAGAGGTTGTTGTCACACACTTCTACTCTCAACCAACCTGATTTCATTCTCATCATTGACCTCTCAGCTCACGCTTTCCAGATGTTGGTTGTGGCTTGCTTGAAATGCAGTGCCCGTTGGACAACATGCTCCATCTGAGGCCTCACCTTAACTAACATCAGCCTGGGTTTGCCCAGGTGTGATGGACATATTCCTTGATTGATCATCCTGACCACTGATGAGGATATTCAGACATCCTTCGTGTTTGTGTGCAAAGCAGGACTTCCTCCTGTTGACATCTCTTTTAGATCTTTAGATGACGGAATATTTCAGGTGAAACAGGGTTTCCTAGAAAAATATCACATCAGTGTCAAAAGCTTCAGTGAGTCCACCCCATCCACAGGCCTGATTTGTTTGACATTATTTGTCCTTGAAAAGCCTGTATTAGTTACACTCCTCCCTATTATTTTCTAAGTAATTAGAAATATTTTATTTTTATTTTGTGAGGAATATAAGTTTATGTGATGGATCAGTAATTCCCAAGTTCCTTCTTTTTATCCTTTTTTAAAGTTTCACTTCATAATACAAGACCTGAAATGATTAAACACAGGATGTGTTCTAACCTCATTTTTACATACAAGCCAAACACCTCTGACAGAACTTTGCATTTGGGGTTGCCCACTTTGAGATGCCTGGCAAAAACTTCTGTATCCGTTACTTTAAACTCATTCACACCTTGCAGATAAAACTTTTTGACAAACATTTATTCCAAAAGAGAAAGAGAAATGACTAGTAAAGTGTGAAGGTAACCAATGTGATACTTTAAAATCGCGGAAAAATTAATACATATACTACTTCTGAAATGCTCAGAACTAAAGTATAGGTTTTGGTTAAACAATCTCTAAAAAACTAAAGAAAAACAAGAATGGAAGAAAAGACCTTTGCTCCTAACACTGAAAAAGGAGAAAACAGGTGGCAAAATTATTTGTTTGGAAGAAAAGAAAAAATTTAGCCCACCCAACATCTTGGCACTTAGATGAAGCCATTTCTTTTATTTTGTTCTACTAAGTACAGTATTGCTTTCCAAATTCAGCAAATCGGTATATAAAGTTCCTACTCTGGTAATTTTTCTTTTCTAAGTCTATCAAGGTACATATTCAAATAAAAATTAAAAGTTTTGTTGGTTTTGTTTTTTTTTTTCTCCAACTCCCCTGCTTAATAGAGGAAAGAGACAGAATTTTCCCAGTGGAGTTTTATTGCTTGCACAAGTGAAAGGAAGAGGCAACTAGATGTGTGGAAGTGGTGGGTGAGTATGAGTGCATTCATTTGGCCAATCTGCATAAGTAACATGATGGACTCACATCCATGGTCCTGGTCTTCTTTGGAGATGAGCTAGGGGATACTGAGACGAATATTGTTGTCTGAGCAGAAAAGAAAATACTAGAAAACTAGTTTCCCTAAGAATTGGTGGATGTAGTTCTGAAAACCAGGGTATTTCTGTGGCCAAGCCAGTGAGGTACATGTTTACTTTCAAGGATGCAGTTTGTCCCATTTATTTCACTTCTAGCACATGCGGAAAGAACACAGTCTCAGTGGGGAGCCTTGCAAATTGACGGATTTTAGAAGAGAAATATCTGCTGTATAAAGAAGATATGAAAACAAGGAAGGAAGATGTCTATGACAAACAGTAGAGAATGAAGAATGTGCCTGTTTACCTTTCTAGGATGATACATTTTTCTGACAGTAACAAAATAAGTTAGTTACTCCACAAAGACCAATACTAAGTAAAACTGATGCTTTTAACAATTGAGTCAAGTATAACAAGATTAAAATAATTCTTACTATAAATCCTGTAATTTAAATTCAATTATCTCAGGAACAAATCGCTCCACAAAGTTTTTCATTGATTCTATTAACTTAATGTGGAGTTGAAATTCTGGCATTGCTCTAATAGTCTTCCCACATTACTTTCAAGGGATCCCATCATATGGTTTGCATAGCTATTTTTACTTTCTAATAAAGAGAGGGTGTAACATGACTTACCAGAAAAGAATTTTTTTTTTTATTTTTGTTACTTTAGCCTTATTTAAGTTTTACTTCTAATTTAAAGCGATAGTCTTAATCCACGAAACAGGAATGGGAGAACTCCAAATTAACATTGGTTAGATGTAACCAAGCCTAGTTTACATAAATGAAAAACTAAACAAAAAGGACTTTTCTCTAAATTTTAGATTAGAAAAGCTGAAATGTACAGGGGTGAAGACTGGTGTTTATGGGTCCTGAATATGAACATCATTGCATCATTTACCACAGAAGTTGCATGTGAATAATGTTTGGGTTTAGGGAAAATATTTTATTTTCTTACTGAAGATTTGCACTGTTAAAATTTTTATATTATTAGTACTACAATGAGGTGTAATGAGCAAGTATGTATTACTGTTAGGGACTTGCAGCTTTAAGGAGTTTATTAATAGAATTTACCAATCTCCATTACTGCTGCCAAATAAAAGCGTATCCAGGCATGTACACTTCTACCCCCTCTTTGATATTTTAGGACCAACCATATTCCCTAGAACATAGTTGATCCCAAAATCTTACTTCCCAGTGTGGTGAAATAAGACTAGTGAGATTTTTCTGACAGCAGTGGAAATCTCTCATCACTGGATGGAAGAATTGTGCCTGCTGGTGGGTCCTGCCAGCCTAGTCCACAGAGGGTGTGGACCAGTGGGAAAGACAGGTTTGTCCATCCTGCTGGGATGCTGTGCAGCATGGGAGACAGATCTGTTTGCTCATGTCACTGTGAACAGATCCACCAGGCTGTGAAATACCTGAAGAGATAAATCTTCCCTTGTGAGGAATGGTGGAGTGAAGCAATGGGGACTAGCAAATACACTTTTGACCAAGTGAATAGCAAATAAAGGACAAAGTTTGAAGATATTTTATGATTTAAGTTTTTCTGTACTACTACACTATCAAAACAGTGACACGATTTACAAGCAACTTTTTTTCCTGTGTGAGGTTTGTGAAACTTAAAGGGAGTTCATGTTGGTGACCTGGTGGGTGAAACTATGCCAGGTGGGAATATTTGTGGTTTGGATGGAAAAGTACCAGTCTGATGAACCTAGAAGAGACTGAGCAGCTCCTGGTCAGCCAGATTTATTAGGCAACAGTTTCTAAGATAAAAGCATCTGAATCCCATGGAAACAAGCAGAGAAGGAGTTAGAGACAGGCAGGCTTTAAGTGATAATATTTGTAGGTGTCATGAAGACCAAGAGGAGGATAAACCATGAAAATGGCAAATCATTGAAATAAATTATTTGGATTGGCTGGTGAGATGAAGATAAGCAAATATATTTCTAAACAGAACAATGCAAAATTTGTACTGAAATAAAAATTTTGTAGGAAATATATATCTTTATTAGGGATTCCTTAGAGCATGTCTCCATTTTGACAAGGTCATAAGGACTCATGGTCATTAATCAGCTGTGTAAGTTCTAAAGTCAGAATCAAATGATAAATTGTATTTATGAATAGAATTTTTGGTACTTGTGAGGAATATTGCTTGTGTACTTGGCACTGAGGTACATACAGCTGCAGCATGGCCTCTGGTTCTGTGGTCCACAGACCAAGACACATGACTACTGTTTAGGAAGGGTGCAGGGAAGAGCCTGCAAAGCACCTGAAAGACCACAAAACATTATTTATAGTTAAAGACTCAGGAAATTTGTCCTGATTAACATGAGAAGTTGAGAGATGACTTAAGTCAAAGTTAGGAGGTCACAACACAAGAAAGAGGGCAAGGGTTTTCTTCACTCTATATTTGAGCTATCAGAAACTCCATCTACTTTAAGTTTAAAAGTAATACTAGAAACTAGGACAGATTTTAAACCAATAATAAAGTAATCATTGGAATAACACACTGAGGCTTGAGTTCGAAATTTTTAATTAGAAGACTGTGTGTTGTTTTGAAAGAAGTTCTCATTCAAACTCAGGTGTATATTATGGGTTGCCCTACAGAGAATGAAATAGTCAACTGCCACTTTTCTGTGTATGTGTGTTGGGTTTGCATGGCCAGAGGAGCTACGGGGATGGACATGCTGCTGGCCAAGGCTGGATCAGTCAGAAATGGTGGTAACGTTTCTTTGATAACAGATTTAAGCAGGGAAAAAACAGTTATTGTGCAGATGTAATTGTGGACAGAGAAGAGCAACAGGATGTAGGAAAAGAACAGCCCTGCAGACAGCAAGGCCAGGGGAGAAGGAGGGGCAGGAGGTGCTCCAGGTGCCAGAGCTGACACTCCTCTGCAGCCTGTGGTGAAGACCCTGGTGAAACATCTGTCCCTCTGCAGCCCACAGAGGTCCACAGGGATGCGGAGATCCACCCACAGCCCATGGACAAGCCCACACTGGAGCAGGTGGATGCTTGTAATGAGGTTGTGAACCCATAGGAAACCTGTGCTGGAACAGGCTCCTGGCAGGGACCTGTAGACCCGTGGAGAGAGGAGCCCATGCTGGAGCAGGTTTACTGGTTGCACTTGGGGACCCTGAGGGGGACCCACACTAAAGCAGGCTGTGCCTGAAGAACTGCACCCCATGGAAGAGTGACCCATGTTTCAGCAGTTTGTAGAGACCTGTTGCCCCTGAGATGGACTCACATGGGAGAAGTTTGTGGAGAACTGCCTCCCATGGCATGGAGCCCACGCTGGAGCAGGGGAAGGACTCCTCTCCCTGAGCAGTGGCAGGAACAACATGTGATAAACTGACCATAATCCCCACTCCCTGTCTCTTTGAGCCATTAGGAGAGGAGGTAGGGCTGGAAAGGAGGGAGGGGTGGGGGTAAGATGTTTTGAAGTTTATTTTACTTCTTATTATCTTGATCTGATTTTGCTAGTAATAAATTCAATTAATATTCCCAATTCAAGTCTGTTTTGCCCATGATGAGTATTTGGTGAGCAATCTGCCCCTATCCTTATATCAAACCATGAACCCTTCATTATATTTTCTCTCCTGTGCCAAGCTGCAGAGGAGAGTGATAGAGTGGCTTTGGTGAGTGTCTGGAATCCAGCCCAGGTCAACCCACCACAGCAAGTAAAATCTCCTGTAGCATATATGGTGTATAATCTTTTCTGATCAGATAATCAGCAGGGAATCTTTTGAGTTTATAATCACAGAAATATGATATATTGTCACTAGGTTAGGAAAAAAATCTATTTTATTAGAGCCAATTAAGGGCAAATAGGGGCATACAAATATCCTTATCCTGACATAAAAGCAATATATTTTGTAATTAAAGGAGATCGGGGTCACAATAAAAACCAGAGTACTAAGAAGTCGACAGCTGATGCACGTTTTCTGCATCTTCCGTCTTATTCTCCCAATGATCTCCTAGATAGCAATGATTGAAGCTGTCTTTTTATTAGATATGACAGCTTCCACTGATGAGGGTGTTTGTAATTCTCAGTGAAGAACAGATGTTAAGATGAAATGTCTTCGGATCTCTAACCACAGAGTTGTTTTTTCGGTAGGCTACTCAGACAGTGGTTCTGTGATCATTAAATACCAGCTCCACACAGTTGTACATCATTTAGCAATACAAATTTGATAAAAATCAGAAAAGAGCCTGATTACATTTCAGTTGGTTTAGCCACAGCACACAGCACAGTGTTTACATTAACTTTACAATTTTATGTTGGTTTTATTCTGGATTCAGGAAGACAGCCTGAAGTTAAAGTTGCCTAGTCAGAGAATTAGTTGCTCCACATTAAAACTGCATTAATCTGATAGGACAAAATTCTCTCTTCAATTTATTGCTAACAAGTCAGTGGAATGACTCTACACCCATATAATGCATTCTTATGATTACAGTGGCTTTGAGATTTGATGCTAAGTTCCCAAAAAAATGGATTCACTTTGTTATTAAGCCACAGCTTGAGAGCCAAGTTGGACTGAGAGTATAAACAGAGATACCAGAGGGTAATCTCATTGTGCCTTCTCTCCAACAACAAATGCCAGGCCCTGGGATACTTTGAATTTGCCTCTGATTTCTGAAAAGAAAAAAAAAAAAAAAAAAGGAAAGGAAATTCCTCAGCCATAACAGGAACACTTTCAGGAAAAGAGCTGGAGGTAAGGATGGTTTACTTTGAACTTGTTCTTTCAAAGTCAATTTGTGTGTCTTTAGATGTAGAGCATTATTTGGAAGATGTTAAATTCCCTTCAGTTCGACCTACATTGAGTTTTGCAGTTTGAGAGGGTGCTATGTGAGCTGGGCACACCAATGAATTTTAAGGATAGTAGTAGTCTGAGTAAATGAATGATGTAAAAGAATTAATAACTTCTTTGTCAACTGGCTGAACAATTTTAGAAACCATAAAGGTGAGTTGGTTGGAGGTTGGGTCACAATGGTTATACTATTATTAAAAGCCGAAAGAAGCCATGGTGACAAAGAACTGCTTTGAAATTAGCTTGGGAGGGAGCGTTCCATAAAACCCAGGCAATACAAACATCAGTGTGGTCAGTGTAGGAATGGACTTTGGTGGACTAATTTTTAAGGAAGAATGCCTGGGATTATGGTATTAGAATTTATGATGTAGGAAACATGAGAAACAAGGATTTAAAAAAGACTGGACAGATAACGAGCACAGTCTTTGTGGTGTATTTCTGGGATGAGACCACTTATCTTCACGGAGACACATGAACATATGTCCGTGATAGCCAGATCAGGTTCTATGTCATTGCTCTACATTTTGAAAATTAATTTTAAAAACGTGTTTCAGGGCATGGAATAGTCCAGAAAAGTGAGCTTCACCCCAATCTGCTGAATTTCACACATCTTTTATTATGTGAATCCACAAATGTTGATGTCTTTATGAAGAGTCATTAACCTTCAGATAGGCAGAACAGTAGCATGCCAACTCCTCAAAGCACAAAATTCAGTGCTACTAGGTAATCTTTGAAGACCCTTGAAAGCGCTGCTTAGCAAAAATATGCAGGAAGTCTGATGGTCTTTTTTTTCTTTTACTTGGAGATTAAAAAGCTCCATTCTCTTGTAGTTTTGGATGCAGAGTCTCTCATACACTCATACAGTACATAGGATAAATCTTTCCTGGGTTTTTTTGGCTTATTTTCATCCCACATTGAGAAAACACATAGCTAAAAATACTTTGGGATGCTTTCCAGGGAATACCACCCATGTGTCCCTCAAGAGACTCTTCTTTAATGTTCCTTAACCCAAATGGTATTCAACATTTCCTGTGACAGACTGTGCCTCCACAAATTAGCTGCATAAGTTCCTAGTATGAGCTGTGTGCTGCATACAGTGGAATAATTGCCTTAAAAGAATGTTGAGGCTACAAAACGAAGCAGTCATAGAGGTAGGCAATGCCAAAATTAAGGCAGTCTATGCAAACTCAATATGGTCCTGGCAAAAGCCTAGTCTGAGCCAGTGTCTCATCACATGTTTTTATCTCCTGGTTCATTCCAGCTACAGGTATATCCAGCTACTCAGTGGATGAGAAGCCACTTAATATTCATCATTTGTAGTAGCTCTTCTTAGTAGTTTATTACCTGTACTTGCCATCCATAAAAAGAGAAGTCAGTCAGCATGAACATCGCTCACTTGACAAACAAAATTGACTCTCATCCTCTCTGCCTACCTTCCCTCTCTGGTGTGGCAAAGCTGTGTTCAGATCATCTACATTTTAAGGAATTTCCCCTGCTCTGTTTTCAAACACCTCCCTTCAAACAAGGCCTGGTATCCCTAACAGTGGAAAGCATTATGCAATCCCAGCTACAGATGCTACCAGCTGTTTTTCTGCCTCAGATAGTATGCCCTTAACAACTGCCAGAGGAAGGAAAACTTGATCCTTACATCAGCAATATCTGTTCTAGAGCCATACACTTTAAACTACCAGGTGGAGTTTTTTTCTTGGGTGAAGCACAAAATCCTGCTTCTCAATGCACCAAAGCTCTCCAGTGAATATCCCTCCTTCCATCACTCTTCTTGGCTTCAGACAGCCGAGTCCTACAGCACGGGTCCCAGGGAGAAGCAGACTTTCATCTAAATACTAGGTTTGTGTTTTTCCTATGAGCCAGCAACTCTAAGTACCAGGCTGCAGAAAAACATCCCAACACCCAAACCCTTTGAACACGGCATAAAAGACATTCTGTTTGAGAAATCAATGGAAAAACAGATGTCTAAATGGGTGCAAAGTGGTGCTGCTGCTATTAACGATGCAATGATTAATGATTCCAAGTATTTGGGATACAGTTAACCCTTTTCATAGACTCATCTAGGCATATAAATAGAACTTGTATGATTTGACTTCTTCCTAAGCCACACAAATAGCCTATTTTACATTGGGTTACAACAGATTCAGGGACAAACAAGGCACTGACATGCAGAACTTTGAGGAGCCTCCCTCAGCATTAAAATAGGCAAAACATTGGTCCCCCTTCCCCCTCTCCCAAATCACTAGGCTAATGGCAAAATAAATACAGCGCCATAGCTTCAAGCAGCCTCAGACCCTCTGCTCTCGTTGTTGCAATCCTTCTGATTGGCCTCTGAAGGGGTGAAGTAGCCCTTTCACACCTCTTCTGCGGGGGTGAAGAAGACGAGCCCTACCAGCCTGTTTTAAGTCCAGTGTCTTTGGGATAGAGGAGGCTTTTGGGAGTTGGGAAAGAGAGCTGCCAGCTTTGCCCTGATCTGGTGTTTTCTACCTAATAATATTGAATGGGTCTTCAAACAAGGCTGTGCAGAAGCCTCCCCACCACTATTTTAATAAGTTGGTTGTTTGCTATGAAATCAAACATGTTGCTTATTTGTTTCATACTATCCCAGATACGACTCCTCTGAAGTGAAGCAGTTTACAAAGGTTATCAACAATTGTCTGTAGCCTCCACTTTCTTCAGGAGCCTGAGTAATCTGCAGTTATAGGGATAAGAAGCCTGATAATTCTCCCTCCAAAAAGACAGGGTAAAAGCATGCAGAGCCTGCCTAGTGCTGATAGCAGTTTTACACATTGAATCGTTGAAGCTGAGGAAGCTGCAGCTGCCAAAAAAATGGGAACATTTTTAAATTAAGACACCACACAGACCTAGGAAAATTCTCACTTAGCAAATGAAATGAGGACAAACAGCAAAAGAGAGGTACTTCATTACTGATTTTAGCAGCTAGCTTTCCCTCAAGGGTGCATCAGGCTTTTTTTTATTTTCTAATCAACTTTCCTGCTGGGTGTAGAAGGGGGGAGAAGTGCAAGACCTCAGTCATCCATTCAAATCTGGTTCACACCATAGGTGTGCATGGGAAGATCAGTCCCATCACTCTGACCCTTGTTTTGCCATAAAAAGGCAAGACTTCAGCACTCTTCACCTTCTGTACTCAGGCAGAGTGGCATCTCCTTTCACACTTCCTCCTGCTTCCATGTAGCTGGTGCTTTTGAATTCTCCAGAGCACAGTGTATGACTGAGCTGCTGAGAGTTATCACAGGGGTCTGGGACTACAATGCAAAAGTGGCAGAGGCACGCAGATATTCAGCTATATTTATCCTGATGGGAAGGGAAGTGGAAGTAATGAGGAGAGGTATGTTGGCGGAACTGAGCAGCAGGAAGGACATGACATTTCAAAGGAGGGAAAATGCAAATGAGAATCTCCTGAAGGCTAGTTAAAGGGAAGGGAAGGCAGGACTGAACAGAGGAGGAGCGTATGTATCCAGCAGAGAGAGTGCTGTGGTGTTGTGCTCTGAGCCTCTGCATAGCTTTCCCATCAACAAAGAATGGAAAAGAGTATATAGGTTTCTTTTTCACATACAGCTTTCTAATTCACTCAACCATACCATTCCTTTCCACCTCAAGTAAGCAGGAGAGTACAAGAAGACAGAAATAAATGAGAAAGTAAGAAAGACACACTCTTTCACACTCCTAGGATCGTCAGACAACATGTATCATTTCTGCAGCTCCATAGAAGGTAATGAAGCTGAAACTACTTCTTCATGCATGGATTACAGTATTGCCTAGTGATTTTTAGGCATTCATAAAATGCAGTGTAAATAGTTTATGTCCAGTCCTACGGGTGAGGTGCTTTATTTGTTTACTTCTATTAGATCATGGTTATTCTGCAAAGTCAAGGAAATACCTGATTGAAAATTTTAGCACAAACAAGGGAATTATTTTGGAAAAAAAAGTGGAAACGGTTTGCAGGGTGATAAAATTAAAGTTTAAAATTACCTTCATTTGAAGAAAGCTGGAAAAACAGTTTAGAAATATATAGTAGAATTGTGCAAGCCCAGGCAGTACAGGAAGAACAAATGAAGTTATTATACCCATTTTTATTTATTCAAGACAGAAGAAAGTCAGAGGGACATGAAAGGCAGAAGACACATCATGCCAGACAATTTTCTGATAGATAATGGGCATTCCAAACTTGCTATCTTATGTTCTTTCTTAGCTTATGTCTGACATCCATCTGTTAGGTTTTGCTGTACATCACACCTACGTGGACTCAGTTCTTAGATTTTCTTCCTGAATGAATAAAAAAAAGTTCATTGGGGTAGAGGACAAATGGAAGTCAGTAATCTTTAATATGGAACAGGCTTCATATTCAGGTTGTTTCATACAAAGTAATCAAAACAAAAAAAATCGCAAAAAATTGGATTAGCAGGATAGAAACAAAAACAATGAACACAATAATAACAGATTTAAATTAAACACAAGTGCATGAGAAGGCTAAACCTTTCAGTCACAATCTGTTGTGTTCGTGTAGATACACAGACTGGTAAATTCTGTGGTGTCTGGTTCTTAAGGAATAAATGTCACTTTGTGTCCTCTGACTGCATCTGAAGTCAATAAATCCATCTGCTGCCTTTCACGCATGTAGAATGCATTTTCATCCCCTCCGAGCCATGTTTGTTGGCCAGCTTGCTATAAATAAATGACCTGCATGACACATTCATATCCTTGAATTTCAGCCATTAATTTAAGTATGAATATTGCAGTCTCTTCCAGGTACAGGAGGAAAGGGGAGCACAAAGCAATTGTCTTAAGTTGCTTTCCTTGCCATGATAGGTTGTCAAATGTGATTTAAGAATATTTGACAAATGATAAATAAAGACAACAGGTAATTTCAACAAGAGCAGTTTGTTTTAATTTCTTTTTTGTGATACCTTCTCTCAGAGTTCCTGGTAACGCTTCTGTAGACTGAGGGAAATATGGAGAATAACATTCATCTCCTTCCATTAAATGAATGCAACACCTTTATTTCATTGTAATATGTTAACTTGTCAAAACTCATCATCTTCATGCTACACAATAAAACACTTCTTGATGCAACACAGTACTGTGTTGCCACCCAGCTCACCTAGAAGAAAAACTCCACATAAACTATTTTGTACCATTTGTTGCTTTGCCTTGACAAATTTTCCCTTTAAAGACAATGCCTGTGAGATGTTAATTGACATATTGCTTGGAAAAATTCTGAAGAAATCTCTTCCATTGAATCAGTCCTAACATATTAAACTATTTTTTATTCTTACCTGTTTGCATTTTTCCTTTGATAAAAATCGTATTTTCTCCCTTTTTTTTCAGAGAAACTTGAATTTCATTCCAATTTTGAAGAAATTCAAACCAACCAGTTGTCAATAAAGAGTGTCCCATCTTATCAACAGAAAATTAAACGGAATTAGTGGTCTTTAATACTGTTCCCACATGTAGGAGGGCTGCTTTTCATCACTAGATGTGGGCATGATTTCTTTTTTAGAATAATGCTATTGCTAAGACACCCACGCAACTCCCCTCTTGACTTGCTGAATTTCTAACTTATGTTTTCTATCAGATTGTTTGGCATAGAAGCAGATTGAAGAAAGAATATTTTTAAGGGAAAAAGTGCTCTTCTCAATCAGAAGTATGAGGCCAGTCTGGGTACACTTGTGCTGCATGACTGAAGTTTCGTCTTTTTGTTCACATTTTTGGTGAGAACTGAAATACGATCCACAAGAAATTGTGGATCTCAAGGGAGAAAAGAAGGGAAGAGACTGCAGGCTATTATTCACCAGGATGTTACAAAAATATCTTTCATATGTCAAGTGGTATGATGTAGGTGGTGCAATTTGGCATTATCTTGCATCACTACTTGTCTATCACCACACTTTTAAAAACTATCTCTGTCCTTGGCGTGGTGTTTACACACAAAGTCATTTCACTTTTTACTTTCCTGCAAAACAAATCCAGATTACAAAACAATAGAAGCTGCCCAGGATAGAACTAACTAATCTTTACTAAAATTTGTATACTTATTTATACATTTAAAATGGGATTTCCAAGTTTTTATTTAATAAAAAATAGAAAGAGGAGTTTCTATTTTAATAACCTAAAGAATTAGTTTGCAAATCTCTGCAACAAGGATTTAGAGAAAACCCATGCAGTAATGTGGAGCTGAATTTGGAGGTTTAAATTAGATTATTCGCACAATTTGCTATTTTACAACCTACTCCAGAAAGTAGTAGGCAAAAAGCTCTCATGGAATTTTGTCCTTCCATGACTGGTGTAGCAGTATGGGCTCTGGTTACCCAGGCAACTGATCAACAACTTCACCTTGGCTGTAAATGTAATGTTGGGACGACATTAAAGAAAGGAAACAGGGAGGAGGGAGATAATTTGAATAGAAAAAGAATAATGCCTAGGATCATGAGCAGGCAAGTAGTTTTAGCTTTTTGTCAGTACAAAAAAAGGACTCTGTTCTTACAACATGGCAGTATAAAGTGGCATTTAAAGACGTGCCAAGGGAGTTTCAAAGTTCTTACCTATTGAGTCTTACTGAAAATGCCAGATTCAAGTTACATGGAGGATAAAGGGCATATTTTGTACAAAACAAAACATGCAGACGTTATTCTCTTCTGGCAGTAGGGAAGCTTTTAACATGAGAAAGTCTAGATTGGTTATCTGGGGCACAGCGTATACTGTTGTGAAAATACATAGTATTTATTGTATAACTACTGGATAGCACTGGAGTAAAACCTAGGAGTTGTCAACCTTATAATAGTGACTCTGATTCAAAGAGACTGGATATACTTTATATATTTACTTGAATATTATCAAAGTTACAAAGTTTAGGGATACAATTCTATTCTTGTTTTTCATTCTATTTTGTCTCCAGTCCACAAAGTCTGGATAGATTTTTTTTTTAACCCTTTTACAGCAGTAAAGTCCATGGGACTTGCACTGTAGAAATCCTTTCACCACTTGGGCAGAGAGATGTGATCCTAGGAAGAGCTAGGTCAATATGAATCCAAGTCTCCAACACTCTCCACACTTCTAAGGAGACTAGAATGGGAAACAACAACAATTACAAATATTGTGGGATGACGTCTTTAAACTAAAAGCTCACAGAGCAAGTGTGGTTATGTGTGCATATTCTATAAGGCATCTGATCTGGTACTTCTTGGCAAGGTAACTAAGAATTTAGAATAATAAAAAATTAAGATAATAATCAGTGGTTTAAAACTCCACTGATGGAAAGGTGCCTTATCTTTAAAGGGTTGCTTCAGGTCCTAAAGCCATCTGCTGTTACTCTCCACTATCATCAGGTATTCCAAAGCAAGCAACCATACTGTGTTATAGCTGTTTCCAGATGATCTAAATTTTGCAGAAATAGCAAATACTGCAGAATAGAGGTGACTGAGCCCTCTCAACTATTTGATAAGCAGCCATGAACAAAACAACACTTTGAAGAAAGATGGAAAGCAGCTGAGGTCATGGAAGCTAGAGACTGAACATTTGCTCTTAGCCTGATCCTCTTAGTAAGGGCGGACACAATCTTCGCTGTATAATAGGAAACTGTATCATCTCTGACACTGGTGCAACAGTCACTATAATATAGCAGCCAGCATTGACACTGGCCTGAACACTGTGAATATCCACTAGACTTGCAAAAAAAGAATCAGAAGGTTACAAAACAATCGGAATGATTTGTTCCACCATTGAAGTTAGCCTTAATTTCTGATTATTGGGATTCCTGATACATTTCTGTGTAGAAAGAAATATCTCTCCAATTAAATCACTATTCTGTGTACTGAGAATTAGAAATCGTGACCAAGATAAATCAAATTTTTGTTAGGCAACACTTTAAGAAGATTGAGCCCACTGTGTTTTTATTATTTTACAGCAATGACTGTTTTCTACTCTCTTGACCAATATAAGGGGGGGAGGTGGTTTTTTGGGGGTTTTTTTTTGGTGGTTTGGTTTGGTTTTGGGGGGGGGGTTTGTTTATTTTTTTGGTTGGTTTGGTTTGGTTTTTTTTGATGGGGAGGTAGAAGGGCCAGGCAGCTCTTTTCTGATATTTGTATTATGGCTACAGTTAATGGAAAAGGATCTACTTGTGTCCCCACTGAGGAGGAAAGCTGTGACAAAAAGGTGGGGGCTGTTCCTGAAAACACGTGTTTCTTTCCACTTTTATTAATCCACTTATTTTAGTGTGTGTGTGCTCACAGACATGTAACTCCAGAGTAAGGATTATCCTGTGAAGGTTTATGCACAAATTTGGCTTTGATGCACTGCAAATTCAGAGACAAGATGTTCCTGCTGAGTATCACCAAGCGATTGTCAGTTCTTTGATCCCAAACTTCCCACTGTCTCTCTGTAGAACCTAGAATGGTGTTCCAAATACTGGTATTAACATTAAAAAGCTTGCAATACCTCAAAGTTGGCCTTGTCCATTCTGTGAAGATTAGTTCAGAAGTTTTCTTGGGGTTTTGGGGATTTTATTTTCAAGCTAAGAACTGAGGGCAAAACTCTCCTCCTTTGAGGAACCCAAAGCATGGATATGGGATTTGCAGATTGTCTGCTCTGAAACTGAGGAAACCACAGTGCATGGACACAAAGTATTGTCAGCTGAGAGCTCATTTACAGGACCATTTCTCCTTTTTAGCTCTGCTTAATTCTATCACTGAAATAAGGACAACAGAGTCTATTTTTGGGTTTAAATATAATTTATTATGTAATTGTTGCTTGGTAAATGAGTTTACATGGGATACAATAGTACAGAATTTCAACTGTACTTTAAAGTCTGTCTTGCAAATCACTGTCATGTTTCTACTCGTTTAGGATCAGTGCTGTCAAATATTAACAATATACAGGAAATATGTCCTTCTTTTTCAGGAAATGCTTGTATCATTGAGTCAGTAAAACTGTTTCAGCTTAAGAGAATCAGATTTAAATACCACTTAGAGACATGCCTAACATTTATAAAAACAATAAATACTAGTGGTATATTAAGTGTTTGCTTAAATTCAGAAGCTAACAGATTAATTACCTCTGTGTTAGTCTTTTTCTTTCCATACCTGATATAACGCTTGATGAAACATTTGCTATTAAACATTTCTGAAAATATTTTCAGGACATGTATGTTCTGTACAATACAGCAATTTTGGCATTTGTGCAATACTGCACATAATATATATCTGTATGTTCTTATTATATTATGAGTGTGTATTCCTTGATAGCTGGGGGAAGAAAAAACAAACAAGCAAACAAAAAAGCTTCTGAGGATAAACAATATTATTTAATTTTCACCAGCAGAGATGATGTTATTTGGTTTTGAATCCTAAACCACTTTATTTAAAATTTAAATTTATTTAAATTGAAAATATATGTGGTATCACCAAACTGACAAAATTTCTGATAGCAAACCTATACCTCAAATTGTCCCCTTTTCCTACCTTGTAACTGGAGACAGGCTATAAGGTGCAGGCTAGATTCTTTATTACAATTCAATTTTGCTGGAAGGAAGAGGCTAATGGGAATGTCACACTTGTAGTTCCCATCATTAGGTCCACATGCTATTTACTCTAACTGCTTCTTTACTTTTACCTTCTTTCCATGGGCTAATGGATGATTCTTGTCCTGCTTTCCATGAACAGTATTCAGTCCATTTATGCCTAGGAAACTATATGAAAAAGAAATAAAGAATACCAGTGTCAGATCTACAGCAGCCAGGGAGATTTATTTATTCTCCAACCAGTTTAGTGATTGGGCAATCACATTTATTACTCCAGCAGGTCATTTTCAGATCTAAACCAGAATATTTTTGTGTCTTTGTCTTACTTTGTAGAACCCCAACAGTAATTTTCCAGACATTATTTCCCTCTTGCATTTTTCTGTCATTTTGCTTCTCTCTCTTCCAGATTATTTCACATATTCTGACATAATCCAAGAAAACAACAGATGGCAACTTCATCCAAGTGGGTGTTATCCACTAGGGCTGCAAAACAGGGGCTTGTTTTCCAGTAACTTCCTGCCTTTCAGGTTAAAAGTTGTAGAATCTACTGCAGTGCTCTAATGTGAGTCTCAAATGTGGGTTAGGGTTGGATTGTCTTAGGCAGAGTTGAGTCTGCTGTTTTCAGTAAAATGAGATGGAGCCCTGACCCCAATCAAAAAATTTTGAATGCAGCCTCACTGATGAGACTTGGATGTGGGATTTCTAATGTGCAATGCATGAGCAGCAGTGATAATGCAGTCCAGCAGAAGAAACAGAGGTAGTATTAAAAAAAAGTAGAATGTTGCGAGGTTGTGTGGTTATGTGGGAAACAAAAAACAGTTGGCAGATCAAAAGGCTTGGAAGAGAAGCAGTAAGAGGAGGAAGGGAAGAGAGAAGAAACAAACAAGGAAAGGAAGGAGGGTCAGACAAAGGAGAAAAGTAGTAAAGAGAGAAGGAAGGAAGGAGAGATGGATGGATATAAAATACAGGAGGGCATATTTAGCCATGGAATGGCGCTGCGGAACTCCTCCTAAGCAAAGTTCCATTTCCTCAAAACTTTAGGGCTTCCAGTTGTGCCAAAAAATGTCAATGAAAATAAATGCTCTAGAAGTTACAACAAGACACATTTTTATTGGATTTCTTTGGATAGAAGTGGGACAGTATCTATCTTGTTCTGGCAAACAAGTAAGGAAAGTTTTCCTTCTGCTACTCACCAAAAAATATTCATTTCATCAGCAAAGAGAGCGGAGTGCAAGTACTTTGAGCTACATATGGTGATTAGCTATGAAACGGGGAAGTAAGCATAGAAGCATGAGAAAATTTAGCTCAGGTCGCAGATGAATTTTCAGCATTTTTCTTTTGCTGGGCCTTCTCAACCTACAGCTTAACCAGTGCAGCTGGCTGCAGTTAATATATGTAATAACTGCTACTGAAACAAGTGGTATGTATTACTAAAAATATAGTAATATTTTTCTATTTTTCCTGTCAGAATACAGAAAAAATACTGAGTATATAAAAGTAAAAGTAGGAGATAATCTTTAATTGTAGGATAAGGGGGAACTGGAAAACAGGGCATGTCTACTGTCACAACTGAAGAGGTTTCAAAAGTCATGCAAAAAAGAGCAATTCAAATCAGAAAAAGATGTAAGTAGTTAGTTGGCTTCTCCTCACATGCCTTTGGGTGTCAAAGTAACCCATTTAGAACCGAGCTAATGAGGCAAAGTTCCTATTGGAAGGAAACAGATGTTTCAAAGTAACAATTAATCCAAACCTTACCTGCCTTAGGTTAAGAGGTAGTGTCCTTTCAGGCTGTCTGTTTTTTTCTCCGAGTATAAGGTGGACCTTCTGCTGGTTGCTCAAACTTTGATGACGTTTCTATTTGCTCAGGTTAGAGCAATACTAGGCAACCCAGGATATGCACTGTCACCACAGAAAGCATCAATGCCTTGTTGAGATGAGGAAGACTGTTGTTCTGGGTCTGGGAGGACTGTGGTGAGTGAACCCAAGCCAGCACCTGAACACCCACACAGCCACTCACTTAACCCCTTTGCATGTGAAACGGAATAAACAAGCATCTGTATAGGTATTGGCACTTGGCCAAGGTCAATCCAACACATAAAGTGGGATTGACCAACTTGATATGTTGATCAGTCTTGTACTAAAATCCTTTATTTCACCTACTTTTCAAGAGGACCTTGTATGTTAATCAACCTGTTGAATTAAAAGATTGCTAAATAATTGTTTACAAATCCTGGGAGCTATAAAAGCAATCTCGAATACTGCTATCACTAAACGTATTTTGCACTACACATTTCTTCTATCAAGAAACAGAAAGAATCTAAATGATGGCTCTTTTCCATGGACTTCTTAATAATGAGAAATCTTTACAGAACCAAGCAATAGGGTTTGTGAAATATAGATGTCATATTTTTAGTGGCAAATTTTTGCCTGAGCTAACACACTTGGCAAGAAATTAACATTAAATTCCACATTTCCTGATACTGACAAGGAAGTAAGAGAAGTAAAAATGCTGATTTACTTACATACACCTACACACACACAAAAAAAGTTTGCTATGTCTATTTGTCTAAACACTTTTCCTGTTTGTTCCACTCAATTTCTTTGGTGATTTCAACTGCAATAGTTTCTTCAGTTTGTCTCCCTCTAGTGGATTATCCCTTTTGTGTGTCAGCAGATACTTCATTTTCAATTTCTAATTTTTCCATCACTGGTATTGTGTGGCTATAATGTTATTATAATAATTGAATAATCTATACACAGCAATTACTCTTTTTCATTCCTGATGACTGCATCATTTAAGCTTATATTTGTTCCTATTGCCCCAGGTATCAGCTGTCTGGGCTACAATTCATGCAAAGTATTCTCAACCCTCTTCTCATCTAAAAAAAATACAATTATACTGTATTGCTTTTTGGCCATTCTTCTGTCTTCTAGATGAGTTGTGGGACTGGATCAGTAGAGGCCTATATAAAGCAGCCTTTTAAATGGTCTAAATTAGGACCTGGTGAAACAAAATTAAGCTAGGCACAGTTAAATCATGTCACAAATATGGAATGCCTTGTCTAAGCCTCCAGCAAGTATCATCTTTCAGCAACACAGATACATTATATTGCTTGATGAATATAAGACAATGTGGCCTAGTCTTATTTTTCAAAGGATCCATATGAAATTTGGGGAAGAATATATTCAATTATAACCAACATAGAATCTGTCTTGGGCTTATTTGTATCATCTGCATTATGATCTTAGTGTTTCTGTGGTGGGTCAGAGCCCTTCTGTGTTTAACATCTATAAACCACAGCAAAAAGGTTTATTTCCTGCCTCAAAGATCTTACACTACAAAAGATACGGCAGCCAGAAAAGTGGACTTGGGAAAGAGAAGGTGGGAATGGAAGAAGCAAGTAAGAACTGATAGTTGAACAGTTGCTGAATATTATTAGTATTAGCACAGGCTGCCAAACATCTTTGTGACTGCAGTATTTTATAGGCAAAGAAAAGCTTTTGGGTTTACAAATGCAGATCTGAAGAAGAAAAATGTCATGACCACTGGTACTGCTATGTCTGAAGGGGCACAACTCTTCCAGAGCAGAAGTTTCTTCCTTTGAATATATCCAAATCATACTGTTGATTTTCTTTCCTTTTGGGTTCATCCCAGATAGCATTGCTGTTCAAGTAGGACATAAAATAAATTCTGTTTAATTAAGCAATTAGCTGCACAACTAAATCTGAAGTTAGATAAGTGGTGTGAGCTGCACTTCATAACTACTTTTGAAGTTACTCCTAGGTTCCCTGTTCACTGGACTCCCACCTTCTCTTCTCCAAATTCCTTTTAACACTTATGGGAATAATAATTAAGAACAATAGCAAAAAATCTCACTGTCAAGTTCCTTCATACTGAGATACCAAGTCACCACACTTTTACTTGGGCCTGTTCCCTCACATGGCAGTGAGCTGATTCCTCTTGCACCAGCTTAGAGAGCAGAGAGAGGAGCTCATACCCATTCCCACTCCCCTTTTTACATCTGCTTGGGATGGGGGTTGATCTGGATTGAAAAATTGGGATCCGGGGGTTGACCTGGATTGAAAAATTGGGATCCAGGGGTTGATATGGATTGAAAAATAGTGTAAGAGGGCATTAGTACCTTCCCTTCCTTACCTACTGTACTCCCTGCTTCTGTAGCACACAACATAGTGGTAATTAGATTGTCAGCCACTGTTTGTGCAATAGAAAACACAGCCAAAGCACTCTCAAGTTTTAACAAAAAAAAAATCCTCTCTCCCATGAATTTGTGTTATTGTTCTCCTTGGAGTGATTCTGCTAATGCCTACCCATTTAAATAACTGTACTCATTCTTTGAAATCAAAGTATGACTGACTAGTTGCATGCAAACTGGCTTAAGCCCTTAAATTCTGAGCTTTTGAAGACAAAACTGCATCTGACATGCTTTGTGCTGTACTTGAACTACTTCAGCACACTATGAAGCAAGAAAATAAGAGTAGAAATGGAGGCAAGGCTTTTAAGATGTCCTCAAACTGACCTTCAGAAAGAACAAATAATGAACACTGAGAGAAAATTTGTCAATGAAGAGGAATATTGTCCCAAGTGTAAACAAAAGCTCCACAATCCCATTTAAGCATTCTTAGAACATTAATCCATTTAAGATATTAGGGCAGAAAAAGACCATTGCTGAGGACAGCAAGTGAAAGTTTAGATGGGTTGGGTTACTCTGTCCAACTCAGACAGATATAATATTTCAATTCTGAAAATACATTTGGAGGAATTTGAGGTCCTTCCTTATTTAAGAGGCTCCATTATGGACTTTAAAAGTGTTTCTTTTACTACATAGCCACTTGTAAAACAAAGGAAAAAATCCATGTCTTAATGTATGAGCTAACCAGGTACAGGTAGTTTAAATCTCTTCATAATTACCATTTCCACATTTCTTTCACTTGTCATAAAATTGAATCTTCCCAGACATACTGTCTGATAAAATTATATAGCTAGGTACAGTACATCAAACAACCAGTGAAAGTAAGTTTCATACTCAACACACATTGAAATTCTGGTTGACCTAAAAAGAAAGAGGTTTTTGTATCTCCTGCCTCTTCTTTTGGCATCTATCCTTGGTTCATGCAGTTAATGTCTCTAATTTTCAATTTGAACTGTTTCATCTGAACGTAATGGAAAAGTAAAACAAAGAGCTGAAACAATAATCAGATTATTAAAGGTTTGTCTTTGCCTATTGTGTAAAAGATAATGCTGCTGTATTAAAAACACTAAGAGAATTCTAGTGAAGTTGGAGTTTCCCTGGAGGACCGGTGTTAAATAGTCTTGTCTTAGGAAAGTAAAGCTCATACTTCATTTCAGATGTAGACTTTGAGAGATGAATGACAAACATTTGCAAGGTCTTTTGTTTTAGAAAGAAAATCCTATCATGGCCTCATGACAGTTGGCTTGGCTTTTTTTTTTTTTTTAATGTCTTACAAATTTTTAGGCCATTCTTCATTTTTTAAAAACAGATTTAATCAATTTTCAGTTTAAAATTCCCAGAAAAAAGTAATCTCATTCATTATAATTTATATTAAACACAAGAGATTATATTAATACAACTCTGTGGGATTTCAAATCTCAGACCAGGTCATTTAGAGCTATTTTAAATCTGCATTTTTGTACATGCATAGCCTCTGAAGGTTTTCATTCTGTGTTCATGTAATGCTAATGCAGTCATGACACGCCTGCCTGACAATGCCTCTTCCCACAGATAACAGCACAGAAGTCACAATTTTGTGTATTTTATTTACATTGAAAAGGTCAAGAGGTCAGGCTGCTGACTGTGAACTCTCCAGTTAGATGGACTCAGAATATATGCCAGCAGGGAATTCACTGGCAGCTCCCTTAAGCAAGGACTTGGGATATTAATGTCTAAATGGAACAGTTGGGTGCTCACCTCAGCTTTCATTCTGGAATAAATATTTCACTGTGTGCCACTCACAGCTCTGCCCTGTGGCCAGCCAGATGTGTTGACAATTTTATGTAAAAGTAATGCCTACAGTGAGGTCAAAGGTTCAGGAATGAGGCAATAAATATTTTCACCTTTTGGGAATATGTAAACCCCATAAAAGGCCTCAGGCTCTACTGCACTAATGCAAGTTCTGCAGCTAGATATGGTAAAGCAGTATTCATTAACAGCAAACATGAACTTGTGAGATCGCCTCACAGTTTATTGAAATTTAACTTTTGTGATACATGGAATTAGCCTGTGCTTCACAGGGATGATGCTGAATTATAGGGGAGCAACATTATTCCTGTTTCCAGTAAATCTGGCATTTTACTGATGATATTGGGTCAATGGCACATGCCACCAGTGACACTTTGGAAGTTATTCTGTGCAATCTCCTGTAGACAGAAAAAGGCAGTCCATCGAGGTATAATCATTAGGAAAAGCCAATGTTTATTACTTAAGGAAAAAGGAAACCTACCATTTCAACACGAAAAGGGATAAAGATTTCAGGTAATCACTGATCAGATTTTGCTTAGCTCTTAATGTATTAACAGCTCTCCTAACATTTTGTGGCTGCCTTTGAGCTGTGGGCTGTGTCCGAAAAAAGCTTTAGGATATAGGCACATAAGACTGGGATGGAAGTAGTGTATATTACCCAGATAGTACCAGTCCATTCTACTAACCAGCTTTGTATACAGTTGCATAACACTCTAGTTATAAAGTCAAATACTAAATACTAACCAGTGAAGTTAATTTGGCAGATATTTTACACCAGAATTGAGGTGGGTGAAAAGAATACCAGATTTGTTTTAGAGGATCATGACAACCATGAAGGACACAGCAAAACACCAGTGCCAGTGAGCATATGTCTGATGCAAGTACAGATGAATCAAGTAAAACACAAGTGAGCTGATATCCTACACTGATGATTAATGTGTACCAGAAATAGTGTGGCCAGCACAACCAGGGCAGTGATTGTCCCTTGTACTTGGCACTGGTGAGGCTGCGCCTTGAATCCGTGTTCAGTTTTGGGTATCTCACTACAAGAAGGACATTGAGGTGCTGGAGTGTGTACAGAGAAGGGCAACAAAGCTGGTGAAGGCTCTGGAGCACATGTCTTATGAGGAGCAGCTGAGGAATACGGGGTTGTTCAGCCCAGGGAAAAGGAAGCCCAGGAGAGACCTTATTGCTCTCTACAACTACCCAAGAGGAGGCCATAGCCAGGTGGAGGTTGGACTCTTCTGCCAAGTAACCAGACACAGAACAAGAGCAAACAGCCTCAGGTTGTGCCAGAGGAGGTTTAGTTTGAATATTTGAAAAGATTTATTCCAGAAAGAGCTGACAAGCATTGGAACAAGCTGTCCAGGGAGGTAGAGGTATTGAAAAGACATGTAGGTGTGGTGCTTAGGGACATGATTTAATGCTGGACTTGGCAGTGTTTGCTTAACAGATAGACTCAATCTAAAGGTCTTTTCCAACCTAAATTAGTCTATAATTCTAAAACACACATCCCTGAGTTTCTCAGATTGTAGTAGTCACTATCCAGGTAGTGTCCCCTTTGGGAGATGAGACAGCAGCAGGATCTCAATGTGTGGATTTTCAGTCTCTCTCTTCTTGAAAGGGTCATTGTCTTTGCTGAAGTGTTAAAAACTGAAGTGTTAACATTATGCTAGGTAGTCTGTTAAAATCTATGAGCTAAATCCGTTAGCTCATACGTGAGCATTGTCAATGCATGCTAGGCTTTATCAATCTAAGAATATCTGTGAAGCCAAAGAAATCCCAGTGTCTGCTCATCTTACTAATTCTGTAAGAAAATTTTGTATCAATAGCAATGACAACAACATAGATATATTTCACACATATTGTAATATATCAACAATATTGTTATATTTCATGTAATGATACCATTTTGGTATTTAATTCCTGAACATTTGACTTCATGCAGTTCTGAAATCACTAAACTGCTATATTAGCTTATTGTAGCATTTTTCGTGTTTCTAGAGTTAAAAGAAATAACAGTTACAGAAATCAAATAAAAACAACCCTCCTGCCTCAAAGTCCAAGTAATGCATCACCAGAAGAGCAGAGATGCCCCCACCACTCAGACAAACAGCATGAGTGAACCAATTCAGTATATTTTCAGTGGATTTCACAAATATTTTTGTTAACTGAAGAATACTGTGGTGCTCAGGAGATGTAAAACATAGTGGTCATGGTCCTTTCAGCCTCTGTCTTAACGTCATTCCTCGTTACTATTGAAAGACACCTGAAAGACAATGCAGTCATTGGTCACAGCCAGCACAGCTTCATGAGAGGGAAGTCCCATTTATCAGACCTAATTTCCTTTTATGACAAAGTAACTCACCTGATTGATCAAGGGAAGCCAGTTGATGTAATCTTTTTGGATTTCAGTAAAGTTTAAATACTATCTCTCCCAGGAACCTGCCAGATAAAATGTCCAGCTCACAGCTGGATAAACATATCATGCAATGGGTGAGCAACTGGCTCACAGGTTGGGCACAAAGGGTTGTAGTGAATGGGGTGACATCAGACTGGTGACCTGTCACTAGACTGACACGAAATGAAGGACACGCACACAGTTAGTCATCAGGGCAAAAAGAGAGGTGTTTATTTCTCAACCTCGATTTATATAGATTTTGGACAATGACCAGGGATTGGAGGATGAAGGTTGCCACCTTTCCAACCACACTGGTCAAATTAGAAGTGCATCAATTGTCCCTCCTCAAGAGAGGTATGAAACACAATCACTTTGTTTACATGACAATCTGTGAGAAACTCCACTACAAAAATGCAAACATCAGAAGGCTGAAAAAGATCAGGGTGACAGTGACCTGTCACTAATGGGGCTCCACAGGGCTCCATCCTTGGCCCTGTGCTCTTCAACATCTTCATAAATGACTTGGATACAGGACTGTAAGGAATATTAAGCAATTTCCCAGATGATACAAAACTGGGAAGAGCTGCAGACTTCCTTGAGGACAGGGAGGCCCTGCAGAGAGACCCAGACAAATCTGATGTATGGGCAATCACCACCCATATGAAGCCCAACAAGGGCAAGTGCCAGATTCTGCACCTGGAGTGGGACAACCCTGCATGTACAGACAGACGGAGGAATGAGAGGCTGGGAGCAGTGCCAAAGAAAGGGACCTGAGGGTCCTGGTCGATGGCAAGTTGAACAGGAGTCAGCAGTGCCCTGGCAGCCAGGAGGGACAACCCTGTCCTGGGGTGCATCAGGCACAGCATGGCCAGTCAGGCAAGAGAGGGGACTGTCCTGCTCTGCTCTGAGCTGGGGCAGCCTCACCTCCTGTCCTGGGGGCTGGTTTGGGTGCCACAATGCAAGAAAGACATTAAACTGTTACAGAGTGTCCAAAGGAGGGCAATGACAATGGTGAAGGGCCTTGAGGGGAAGCCCTATGGGGAGCAGCTGGGGTTACTTGGTCTCTTCAGCCTGGAGGAGACTGAGGGGAGACCTCATTGCAGTTACAGCTTCCTTGTGAGGGGAAGAGGAGGGGCAGGCACTGATCTCTTCTCTGTGGTGCCCAGTGACAGGACCCCAGGGAACGGCCTGAAGCTGTGTCAGAGGAGATTTTGGTTAGATAGCAGGAAAAGGTTCTTCAGCCAGAGGGTAGTTGGGCAGTGGAAGAGGCTCCCTGGGGAAGTGACCACAGCACCAGCCTGGCAGAGTTCAATAAGTGTTTGGACAACCCTCTCAGGCACAGGGTGGGTGACTTGGGGATGTCCTGCAAGACAGGTAGTTGGACTTGATGATCCTTGAGGATCCTTTCCAACTTAGCTTATTTTGTGTTTCTGTGATAACTTTTTACTCTCACCCAATACCCATGTAATGTTTTCATGATCCCCTGACCCCTTCGGGTTCCTTGTGCTTAATTCGCCATTTTCTAGATGTCCCTTTAGGGTTGGCTCCTAATCCCTTTGCTTTGAAGAAGCACAGAAAGTACATCAGAGAGTGTCTTTGCAGTGCTCTCCAGCCACAAAGGAGAAATAAGAGGGGGAAGTCTGGCTCAACTAGTGCAATCTTCTTGTAGACCATCCTTCATATAAACAGAATATGTTGACCTACCTGTTAAACTACTATATATTTCCCCAGTTTTCAGAAGCTTATGATTCACACATACAAAAAAAAAAGGTGTCTTCAAAAAGCATCTTCTGGAAACCAGAATGACTCTCTTAGCAGAACTCTACTCCTTGATCTAAAGCTCATGTATGATGAAGTATCTAATTTTAGAACTGTTTTCATGTGGGTAAAACCAGATGTAGATTTATCAAGCAGGACAAGGATTTTAATTTTTATTCTCCCCTCCACTCTCCAGTAATACCATGGAAAGCAGTAAGCACTTCCTTCATGTGACGTGGCTGCTTAGCCATGCAGCCTTCCCAGTCACATAGGGGTTATAGCTGCTCCTGAGTAAAACATTCTCTTTTCTTTTTTGAAAAATGGTTAAGCTATTTTTATTCAAGTTTTCAAAAGAAGTGTTCTGCCTGCGGCAGAAATCCAGCATGAGAAATTTCTGCCCAAATTATTAAAGAATGGTGGAGTAACAAACTACTGAAAACAGATGGAGTTTGGCATAAGAAATTACAGATGCTATCACTCATGGCCTTTATACTCTCTAAGCATTTATACCGCAACACATACTCAAATGTGCACTACCACTCTGCAGAGTTCTCATTTCTCCTACCTTCTGTGTTCCTTAAAAAAAATAAAAATACAGGCTTTCTGGCTGCAATTCTGTTCTTCAAGAAATGTACTTCCAAGTAGCAAGAGACTATTAGGTCAACCTCCCACTCAGCAACCAGGTGGCAAGAACTTCCTTATCTCCATGTCATTATTGCTTACAAAAATCAGTAACAACTTTATCCTTACTCGCTGTTTTAATACAGTGTAACAGTGCAGACAGCAAAGAAACTCAGAGACAGAGGGGTCTGAACAGATACCAAGAAAGCTAATGGAGTGGATTTTAATCGAGTGGGTTTTAATTTCTTGAAGGAAGACGCCATACAAACAGATAGAAAAATCTTTCAATCCTTAACTAAAAAGGTAGTAATTGTACATTCTGGGGTGGGAAATCTATCATAAACATCTTTTGTAGAATGAATTATAGCACTGACTCTTGCTTATATTATAAGAGGACAGAGGAAAGAGGTGGCTATTCTAATAACCATTAAATACAGAGAAAGACAATGAATGAAATTCATTGAATATCAGTTTAGCAAGAACTAGGACGTAGGACACTTCACATTAGAACCCTCATATCTTATTGGTGGATCCATTTCTTTTTTTATATCAACTTGGATTAAACTAGGGGACAAATTCAGGATTCAAGTCAACAAAGAAACAGCTGTGTATTTCCATTTTTATTTGATTTATATTGTTACAAATCATTTTCATACAAGGGAAGAACCTTCTGGTACATCAAAGACTTACTACAGTGCATTAGAGTGGCTCCATGGAAATAATAGTTATATTTGTTCAAAATTGATACACAACAGAATAAAACAAGTCTGGCTCTCTCTACATATACTATCTAAAGCAAGACATCAGTGGCTACAGCTAATTTGGGAGAACAACTCTAAGTTTTAATCCCAGGAAACTAATTTTGCCTAACTGAAAAGCAACGATACAGAAGTATCCTCTTGATTTCGGGAAAATTAATGGTAAGCAAGGCCTGCATCAATGGTTTGACTTTCTCTGTTAGTATCACCAGATGGGACCCACACTACTAGGGAATGGTATGAATTCTAAGAGACTTCCCTTTTTTGGTTCTTCACATTTTCTGGACATAGTTTCAAAGGAGTTTGATGTTAGACCTACCCTCTAGACAAAGCTTTAACAGCAAATGAATGACTTACTCCTATTACTGCAGTCCAGCCAAACCATTTCAGTAAAATTCAGGCCTCAGTGCATTCGGTGGGAGATTTCCTATGAAGTTCAGATGAAGCCAGGATTTCATCTCAGCTTCTCTGTTCTTGTGTAGGAGAACTGACTACAACTAGGCAGAGATGATGCATTGTTCTTTACAGTCTGCACCTGTGTCTAATTTAGTCTTGCAGCTAGAGCTACACAGCAAAGTACTTGATAGCTACTAGAGCGAATAGTCTGGCAACTGTCAGCTCAGAGGGATGCTTTTAGAGTTCTCACTCTTTGGAGTAAGTTCTTTTCTGTTTAATCAAAGGAAAAGAATTTTTGTTAAGAAACTTGACATTCCAAATAAGAGTGCTGTTAAGTCAGGGAATGAAAATATGAAATTGCTGTTTGTTACTGGTGCTGTAAATCTTGCTGAAAGCCTTCACAAACACACCAGATGCAGACTGCTAAATCCTTCCACTTCATGACAGCACCAAACCACTGACAGAATCACGCTTTCCACAGGGAGGATTGAGCAAGTACCAGATATGTAAAGCCTGTATGCATCAGTTAAGATTAGCAAGTGAGGCAGATGCCATACTCAAGCAATAATTTAATATTGTACAGCCAGATAAAATTTCACATGTATACAAGAAAAAGCTTGATTCTATACCTTCACACTATTACATTAAGTTTTGAGTGTTATCAGGACTGAGTGTATAGCCCAAAAACAGTGCAACATTCAAGTTGCGCATCTGTTTGTGTATACATGTATACATGCAACAAAATTACCATATCCATAATTATGCACAGAGATAACAATGTTTCCATTATATCTTTCACTGCAACAGTTTGAAAATCAAATAAGTATAGTTTTGCTGCAGATGGAAAGTTGGAGGCTGAACTGCAGGCTGAATTTGAAGTTTTGGAAAAGTTGATTAATTCAGAATTTTAAGACAATGCTTTAAAAAGCAAAACATTTTATAGATACATGACTCAGAAAGGGCTGAAATTTAAAGCATTTCGCTTGACAGGTGCATATATATACATACACACAGAGGTAAAAGGAGGCTTTGTACATTCACAGTGTGAAATTACTGTGAAAACACTGTGAATTTGTACAAAACTGAAATGTCTCCTTATTTTCAGCATTCAGGTGATGCATTTAATCGCTTGCGTATCTGCTGCTATTTATTCTTTTTCATATAGCTATGACAAAGAGGAAAAATGTAGCCTTTTAATTCAATATTCCAGATTGCTAAAATGTATTTATAAACCATTCCATTGTTATTATGCCTCATTGGCCTTCTAGTCTGTTCCAGCAGACCTTGTTACTCAGCCTATCTTTAGCCTCCAGCATTTGTGATCTTCAGCTTAAAAGAAATTAGGGCAATATCCATAAAAGGAGGTTTCAATTTAGTTTATCCTGCCTTAGACCCAGAAAACAGGTTCACAGACCTACATTAGGTACTAAGAATAGAAATTATACCTAACCAATACCCTAGCCAACAGGAAATGCTGAAGATCATGAAATTTCACCTCTCATAAGTGTTTAATGCACCTAACACTGAGCTGCAGAAACGACTAGGACGAGACCAACATTCCTAGTTCGTAATATCTTATGGGACCTTAGAAGTCTAGGTTGTCTATGTTTAAATTGATGCTTAGCTCTCACTTTAATGACTTTGCTTTGGGATAATTGTTCAGTGCTGGAAACATGCAGGAAATGGGAGGTTTACGGGAGCAAAATCCTCCCGGCTGAGACAGCCAAAACCCGAAGTTACAGCCGATAAAGGTGGTGGCTTCACTATGGCTTCTACTTCCACAAAGATCCCTCACCGTCTTTCTACTGGTGCTGAGATCCAAATCTCAACTGGATATTCCTTCGAATTAGGCTTAGTTAGCGTGAAAGCTTCGGCTTTCCACAAATTATTCTAAAATTTACTCCCGAGCTTTCACATAACTCCAGGAGCATTATCTTTAGCTGGAATAAGCCACTTCTGAAGTCTATTTCTGCAACGTGACCTTTTACAAAAATCTCACATCTAAGTCAAACGTCACTCTGGAGTAACTCAAATTCCTCCTGAAGTACGAAATGCTTGAATGTCGAGAAGGCAGGCGAGGGGCGCCACTGGGGCAGGAGGGCCCGTGAGCGCAGCAGCGCTGGAGACACCAGAGGTAGGAAATACCTTCGGCGCACGAACCCACCTCAGCCGCCGCTGCCCGCGCCAGGCTCTCCGGGCTGTTTCAAACATTTCCAGCTGTGGAGTTCAGCCCCCTCATATAAAAAGAAAACACGCTGTCCTCGCAGTTAACCCACCACCCTCCCGAGGGGCCGCCCCAGGCTGTGAAACCATGGCCCTGCTCCGGCAGGTCCCCGCACCCGGCGGCACCGGCCCGCGCCCGCCCGGCCCTGGTTTCCGGCGGGACCTTGTGCGGCGGCGCTTCCCTTCCCCC